>JAHXMU010017757.1:0-16933 GCA_019455685.1 Philornis downsi
GAGACTTCTTTGTGGGTCAAATATATGCATTCCACTTCAATATAAAATAAAATGCTGACCGGCCATTAAAGTCAAATATGAAATTTTATTAGAACGACAATAATACAGCATGAAAATCAATTTATTTTTCTCTTGAGAGCTGGCGCCCAAGTAGCAACCGAGCAACTGAACACCAAAGCATCCAGTCAACCAGCCATAAAGGCAACCAACCAACTCGTAAATTGCTGTCGGTGAATGGCGGAAACCAAAAGCACGTTTCATGTTGGCAACACTTATTCCACTCAAACAGTTGCAATAAAACTCAAGAATATCTCAAATAAATTTTGTCAACTGTTAAGTGCAAAATCGAAATCGATTAAACTACATTTCCATTTATTTTCAATATGCAAAATCGATGCTTCGTTTCAATCCCACCAATATCCGACATGGAGTAGCTTCCTTTCGCCCAAACCGGCACGCTCATCAGCACAGCACCGTCAGGAGAGGGCAGGGGAAGCGTAGCAGTGGCAAGAATCTTACCAAAAAAAAAACTCAGGAGTCAAATGCGATTGTACGACAGTTGGTGGATACAACCGACCCGCATTACAAGGATGAAACGATATGGAACGATATCCAGCTACTTACATGCGAGCACAGCGTCGAACACTTCCAGCAGAAAGAAGGAAAAGGAGCAAATTGAATTTCTCAAGAGTCCTCCTACGCGGGAGCGACAGTGTATGTGATTGCTGTGGCAGAGGTAGGAAGTGGAAAGCCGCACAAGGCTCCTTGAAGGAGGAACTGAACAAGTGCACGAAATAAGAAATAATAAAATAATCCTTAAAAAAGTCTACAATCAGACTATAAAAGCAAAGCACGAACCAACTTTATTGCCAATATATATATGTGTGTGTGGTTGTGTGTGTGTGTATTAACTGTCTGCCTATCGTCCCCCTCCCCTTTCTCTTTTGTGGATTGGAAACGTACTCGTACACATCTTATACAAATACAGTTCTCGGCAAAAATTGAAATAACGCAATAAAAATGGAAATTGTAATACACCCACCCTGGTGGCATCCACCGCGTTATCCAATATGAAATGTATGGATGAAAATTACTTCAGCTATCGCGCCGCGTCGAGGGGCGGAGGGGTTACTTGAGCCCACCGTGAAAAATCAAAGATACTTGTGTTTACCGTAACCGAATTCCAAATTCCAATTCCATGGATTTGGGTGCAGGCATCTCACTCCTCTTCACTAATCTCACGGTGGTCGCACGTGTGTGCGAGCGGTGTAATGCAGTGCAGTGCCATTCACGTGAGTGCTTTGTGGGCTAGCAAAATGTTGAACCTTCAATAATTGGAATTTTATTGCAAATCGAAATCGAACGCAACAACAGCATCAGCCAACAATTAATTATACTCTACGACACCCCATCACCCTCACACATACACACACAGGTCGCGTAACACGATGATGGATGACATGCATCACAGCACGGTATTCACCAGGCAACAAGCGCAGCCAGAATCAATCCCCCCCTCACAAAATCAGAATACCAATCATTATGTTTTCATTACAATCAACGACAACTTCTTAATAGCCGAGAAGAAAAGCAGAAGAAAAGATTTGCACATCACGACAGCTGTCAAAAGCAAGCTAGCAGCAACTTTTGCCAACATGATTTGAACTTTTCACAAGCGGCATCAGGAGGCGACACACACGCACACACACACACACAAAGCTCTTCCAACGTCTAACAACAATATATTGTCATCTCTTGTCACTCTTTTTCATCTTTGTTATTTTTGCTGTGCAAAAAATGGTCTCATCAAAAGTTAAATCATCACAAATTCAACAAATATCACAAATAGCAACGTGTTTATGAAATCCCCCACGAGGGGTGTGAGTCTAAAGTTTGCCCACAAAAAGGTACAAATATTGAGCCCCTGACATTGATTAATCCCCGTGGTATGCATGAATACAAAATTCCAAATTATAATAAAAACAAATCATAATGTTGCTTCATAAAAATGCGAGTTTATTAGGGTAATTTGAAATATTTACGACGCAGTTGTGACATTTGAAATTTCTTTAATAAACTTATCCATGCTTAAGCGGCTTTTGCTTTGAAATCTACCACCACTAATTGAAATACCCGCATCGGTGTGTCAAAACGTCTGCAACTTTGGGCGTGTTTCTCTAAGATGACACCTAAAACCCCTTCTTCTTTGCCACCTCTTCTTTTTCTGCAAATCTCTTTACCTAAGATTACAATGTCCTTCGGAGAACTTTTGTGAACAAAGAAAATTAAATGCAATGTAAGAAATTACACAGCAAATACATGTATTAACATATTCCATAATGACAATTTCGTTGTTTAGAAAATCAAAGTTAGCCTG
Organism: Philornis downsi; assembly: GCA_019455685.1. Taxonomy (NCBI): domain Eukaryota; kingdom Metazoa; phylum Arthropoda; class Insecta; order Diptera; family Muscidae; genus Philornis; species Philornis downsi. The sequence continues at coordinate 2,378 of JAHXMU010017757.1, forward strand.
CAACCTGTAATAGTTTTTTTTTCGATTAAATTGAATCTGGAACTCAGACATGAGGCAAATGTCTTATATTCCCATGCGAATGCGTTGCCTTAATTAGGATTGCAACAAAAAAACTCGCGTCAATTGTCAATTCAAACTAAAGGATTACAGAGGTAGGCGTTCAAAGCTGCTGCTGTAACCAAATGACCAATAACACTCGAAGTGTTACGAATTAAAAATACTGTGTAAAATTCAAATTTTACAGTGTAAATCTGTCAGATTTGGTCTGAAGATTTACTTTGGAACTTAGGTTCCGTGAGAGAGATTGGAGGTTTTGTAGAAGAAGTTAGGTTCTTGGCGGGATGTGTATACGCACGAGAGGGTTTCGTACTGGAGGAGAGGAAAACACAACGATTAACTTACATTATTTCAGGTTTTATTTGTACAGGGTGGCCCAGAATGAACGAAGTGGTGTGAATTCCTTATAACTTTTTTATTATATTTTTTTTTCTTTTCTTTTTAGTATTTTGTAAAGAAGACTTGGAGAATTTATAATGGAGCAATACACAACTGAACAACGTGCCCAAATCGTTGAAATTTACTTTGTAAATCAACGGTCGGTCCATTGTGTTGATTCAGCGTGCATACCGTCGTCAATTTAATGTGCGGGTAGCACCCTCTCAGTCAACAATAAAACGTCTTGTTGCAAATTTTCGAGAACAAGGAGCAGTAAGGAACCTTCCTGGTGCTGGCAGACGACGAACTGTGCACACGGATGACAATATTCAAGTGGTACAGGAGAGTATTCAGGAGGATCCACAAACATCAAACAGGAGACGTTCGACACAACTTGGCATCTCAAGAGGGTCGCTGCAGCGAATTTTGCATAACATAAGAATGTTTTCATACAAAATTCAAATTGTCGAAGAATTGAAACCGACAGATTACCAGCAACGACTTGACTATGCAATTTATTTCCAGCAAAAAGCACAAGAGAATCCTAATTTTATTCATAACTTAGTTATGAGTGACGAAGCCCATTTCCAATTAAATGGGTTCGTTAACAAGCAAAACTGTAGGATATGGGCTACGGAAAATCCGAGAGTACTTCATCAACGACAATTACACCCAGTTAAGTGTACTGTTTGGTGCGGTGTTTCTTCAGAAAGGATCATTGGCCCATATTTTTTGAAAATGAACGAGGTGTTGCCATTTCCATCAATGCTGATCGATATCGGGCCATGTTGGAAAGTTTTGTAAGGCCAGCCGTGGAAAACCATCCGCAAATATGGTTTCAACAGGATGGAGCCACAGGGCACACTGCGACGGCCACAATGGCTCTTTTACGCGACATATTTGGTGAAAGAATAATTTCGCGTACAAGCAATTTTAATTGACCTCCGCGTTCCCCGGATTTAACCGCTCCAGACTTTTTCCTTTGGGGTTATTTAAAAGGGAAAGTTTATGTTAATAAGCCCAGGACTATTGACGAATTAAAATCCAATATTCGAGACGAAATTAACAACATAACACCGGAAATTTTGCGAAAGGTCATGGAAAATGTGTTGGAAAGAGCACATTTGTGCGAAGCAGAAAATGGCCACCACTTGCGGGATATCATTTTTAATAACTAATCTAAAAATATTCCCCATAAATTTACTGTATTTAAAAAAAATTTAAAAAATATGTCTAAAATAAAAAGTTATAAGCAATTCACACCTCTTCGGTCATTTTGGGCCACCCTGTATGTTGAGAGCGGCTGGCGAAGTGGTTCGATTGGCGAATGGCGGAAAAAGAGAACAAGTATCTCGCTGATTTCAAGCATAATTCATAATTTATAATTCATAATTCATAATTCATTCGAAGCTTGGTGTGACGAATTGGAGGAGAAGCGCAAAGGATCGAAGCGTTTGGAATTATTTCCTACGGGCGGCGTATAATAGATAAGGATGTCTATTCCACCTAAGAAGAAGAAATTAATAACCCGTCATAATCAAACTCCATTTGCAGCTCGCGGTAGGAATAAAACCTTACTAGCAAGTGCCATTTGCTCTGTATCTTAATCAAAATACAATGCAGCATGGTTCATTTCGAATGAGTTCAGTGTGGATGCGATAAAATGATGCGTGTGCAGTCCATTTATATGGAAAATGTTTCAAAAGCGCCCGTGGTACGATGTTTAGTACAGGCGACGATCGTTCGCATGATGCCGGGTTCAATCCCGCATGCAGTCACCTATCATTATTTGAGCGGCAGTCACCTCGATGTGTCTGACTGTTATGACAGCACATGACGTATGTCAGCCAAAGGCGGACACGCGAAAGCTAAGTGAATCAGTTGACCGCACCGTGCGTACGCCTTTTGAATAAGTCACACAACTTGAAGACGAAAGTATATCGAACTGCATTCGACAAAGAACAATAATAACGGAAACCAGAGAGATCGTGTGAATAAAATAATATTTTGTAAACTTTAGCAACAGAAATTAGAGACCATGAGAATGAAGTAATAAATTTGTAAACTATCAAATTGTAAATATTAACGAAAAGCCATCTGCGCATCATATTGCACAGATGGGAAACAAAGAAATATAAAGGGTGTCCCAACAAGAACGCAAGATTTAAATTTGGCGCCATTCGAAGTGTCATTGTTTGACATTTGACCAATTGTTATTGTTTGCTAGTATGTAGAAGGTACGAGGTTAGTAAAAATGGAGCGCTACACGAATGAACAACGCATTCTCATTGTGAAATTGTTTTACCAAAATGGTGAAAGTTTTGCGGCTGCAGTTCGCAAATTGCAATTAATTTGCGGTCACAATAATGCTTCAAAAGAGTCAACTGTAAAGAGATTAATGGATAAATTTGCCAAAACTGGATCTGTAAGTGATGTAAAGACAACAACGCGCCTTCGACCAGATCGATCGACCGAAAATTTCGCAACTGTATGAGATGATGGCGCTCAAACTCCATCCACCTCAATTCGACACCGAGATCAGCAAATTGGTGTCTCCAAATCCACTATGCAGCGAATTTTGACGAAAGATTTGCATCTTCATGCATACAAAGTTCAATTGACTCAGGAACTGAAGCCAGCTGACCATGGACAGCGAAGGGAGTTCGTTAATTGGGTATATTGAGAGAGACAACATGAAAATGCTGATTTTGCCGATAAAATCATCTTCAGTGACGAGGCCCATTTCCACTTTAATGGCTTTGTCAATAGGCAAAATTGTCACATTTGGGGTGAGGAAAATCCTCGAGTGATTCACGAGAAGCAAATGCATCCTCAACGTGTCATTGTGTGGTGTGGATTTTGGGCTGCAGGAATCATTGGATCTTTTTTTATGAAAATGAGGCATATTAAGCGCAAACAGTCAATGGTGTTCGATATCGTGAAATGATAACCAGTTTTTTCGTATCTGGAATTGAAGAAGTGAATGTGGAGGGCATGTGGTTTCAACAAGACGACGCCACATGTCATACAGTCAGAGAAACAATTCAATTGCTGCATCAGTCATTTAAATCTTGCGTTCTTGTTGGGAAACCCTTTATTATAAAATGATACAATTCCGCTCTACTCCAATAATATTATTTCAAATGTTTCTGTACACAATTCGCGCGTAATACAAATATTAAATAATTCAGAATTCTTCCTGTAAAACTTGAGGAAAATAAAACAAAAAAAAAACACTTAACTCCGTCTGTCCCACTTCAGGACAAATAAATCTTATAGATCCTATGAAACACACCCTCATCCCTTATGGCTGAGGATAAAATAATGAAATGACAAACTAGTAAACTATACCCCTCGCACTTATAACAAATGAATTCAATCAATCGATATCTGGTCAGACGATCAACAAAGTCTAAAGAGATTTCAGTGCGAATCTAAGCACAAAAAAGTGCGCTACAAGTGCGGACAAATCATAACGAACAGTAGACAAATTCATTCTTCTTGGCCACTGCGCCATAGCACCTTCTTGAGTGTACGGCAAATGGATATTAAAGTAACACCGCGCTCTTTTTCCTCCTTCACGTATCCTTCAGCTTGCACTACACGGCATCTTCATCTCAAGAATGCACTGCATTGCAGAGGACAAAGTTTTGGCGTCCTCTGACTGCCCGGTGCCCACAGAAAGTGTCGACAAAGTGTAACGAAGGCGACTTTGTGGTACTTGTGTATATCCGAACATTATTTAACACTGCGATGATAATTTGCACAATGTGCCCCGCTTTCCGTTGCACCCCTCCCACATTCACCCTCAACTCAAGTGGCATTTCTATCATTTTTAACAATTTGCAGTTTATAGGCCGGCTCATACTTCTTGCATTGCAGCAACTTGCAAAGTTGACTCTAGAAGACGTCTTGTAACAATATCTTAACATTGGCAAGTTCGCACTCATTCGCGCTCCTAACGGCTGCAGAAACTACTACTGCCACGGGCAGCACTCACACACGGGCACACACAGACACAACAGCAGTCACATTTGAAGTGGATATCATTCTATTCTTCTGGCACTGCTGCGATGTGTAACCAATGCTGACAGACAGAGTTGAAGTTGTTCAGTGTCAAGTTCTGACAACGCACACGTAGGCACTGGCTGTGGGGACTGAACTCCAATTAAGTGTATTTAAATAGGAATAAAAAGAGCGTTTTTATTGATTTTTCATTACTTGTTATTGCTGATGTTATTTATCGCTTAGGTTTAAGTCATAAATCTCTGCTAGTTTGTTTGTTTCTTCATCATTGCTTCACTGCTATTGATGAATTCCAAGAAGTAGTAGAAGGCCCATAAGCACAATCTACATTCTAAATGCCCACAAGTTAGACAACAATCTGGGCCTGCGATGGGCCCGCATGCTGCCGTTGTTCACAAGAAGTTACTAAAGGAAAGAAGGAAAGAAAATCTCAGCGAGATAAATGTGATGCCGTAATTACCATCATGGGAACGAATTTACGATTTGTCGAGATTTCTGAAAGATCGTTTATGAGTCATTAAAACAGTTCATTTGCATATATCGAGATGATCAGTGTTAATAATTAAATGTAATATTGATGTGAATCAGCGGGAGACGGAGGGAAGTTCATTATTTTTATAGTCAACTGGCGTCAATAACAGATCCTTCTTAACAAAATAAGAAACTGTGCCGAAAAAGCAACTAAATCAAATTCGTACCCCGGAGTCAAAGAAAACGAACAACTATAATTTCTCAACAAAAATTGATCACCGTTATGTAATTCAATATTTTCATTTGAAAGGTCGCAGTCTAACCTAACTGGCTAGATTCTACTCTGAGGGAGTCTGCTTCTTTGTTTAGAGTTTAAACGAGGCCGTACGAGCTGCCAAAACGAACACCGTTGTAGTCAAACAACTTAGGTGTTCACGCCAGATACGGCTAAGAAAATCCACAAAATGGTATTGAAAGAGCGTTGACTGAGAACTAACTGAAATGAAGAGCATTTCAAAAAGTGCTACACATCAGTTATCGACCTAAGGTTTGAAGATGAGAAAGCTGTACGCAAAATGGGTGCCGCATTTGCTTTCAATAGAGCAAAAACAACAAACAAACACTCTCTCTGAAACATCTTCAGGATATGTTTCAGAGACAGTGTTTGAGTGTTTGCAGATGTTTCACCGCAATAAAGCCGAACCCAAAAGACATGGGTCCACCACTTTACACCTGAGACAAAGGAACAGTCAAACCAGCGGACTGGAATGAGAGAATTGTGTCGAAAGAAGGCTAAGACAATTCCATCTGCTGGCAACGTTAAAGTGTCTGTTTTTGGGGATGCTCATGGGGCTGTTTTAATTGATTATGTTCAGAAATAAAAAACCATCAGCAGCAAATATTATGGTAATTTATTGCAGCGTTTAGATGATCAAACTATGGAAAAAAGGTCAAATTTGGTGAAAAATAAAGTATTGTTTCATCAAGACAATGCTCCAGTTTACAAATCTGAAATTGCGATGACCAAAATTAATGAATTAAAGTTCGAATTGCTTTATCACGCACATAATTCGCCAGATTTAGCTTCCTCGGTTTATTTTCTATATCCAAACTTGAAAAAACGGCTCGGTGGTAAAAAAATAATGAGGTGAAGTCTGCGGTTGACGGTTATTTTAAGGAGTTTGGCAGTTCTTACAATAAACAGGGTACAGAAGTTATTGAATACCGCTGGAAAATCGAGCTAAAAGGAGACTCTATTGAAAGGCATAGAAATTGTTTCCAGTTTGTAGCCGCCTTCGTATATAATCTGATCTATACTGTATCAAATAGTAGAATCAAATAGTAGATTTATAGATTTCATCCAAAAATATCATCTCTTTTGGAAACTTGCAATAAAATAGTGAAAAAGGTAGATTTTTGATTTTTATTTTACAAATTTTTTATTTCAAAACTCAAAAATAAAAATCATGATTGGTCCAAAAAAGAAAAATGAGAACCATAAATTATTTTTATTTTTAAATCACGAATAATTTTTAAAAATAACAATGAAAACCTTGTTTTTAATTTTAATGTGTAAAATTTTAATTTTAATTGTAATTTTACTTTGTAATAAATTTAATTGCAATTTGATGATTATTACAAATAAAAACCAGTCATGATTTAAAAAAACATTCATGACCTAAAAAAAATATTCATGATTTAAAAAAATCATTCATGATTTAAAAAAAAAATCATTCATGATTTAAAATAATTATTTATGATTTAAAAAAATCATTCATGATTTTCAAAAATAAATCATGAGTCATTTTTAAAATAAATCATGAGTGATTTTTATTTTTATTAACCATTGAATTGAAAAAGAATAACGAATGATTTTTATTTCGAACCGTTTTTATTTTTAAAAATGATGAGTGATTTTTATTCAACGATTACTTTTATTAAAATTATAAATTATTTTTACTTTTACAAATCAAAATTAAAAACGAAATTTTAGTTATTATTTTTAAAAATAAATTATTATTTTTAATATTTAAACATATTTTAACAAAGGAATAATATTAAAAAATTATAAAATACTAATATTTTCTCAAATAAAAACGTGCGTAACTTAATTTATTAATAAATATTTCCAACAGAAAACACCAACATTGACTTAAATGTATCTTGACTAACTTCCTTGGCGTTGTTGCAAAAACATGCGGAGTGCCAGATCGTTATCAAAATGGAATTCAAACGCAGTAATATTATTGATTTGTATTTTGCTGTAAAATCGTAGCCAGTCATTATTAATGGGTTACGACATTTACCTGTGAACAAAATGCTTGTGTATCGAGCCATTGCACATAACAATAATACTGCTAGCATCAAAGGACATCATACTTATGTGAATATTCAGAGACAGTGACTTGGCCAGAAATGTTTTGAAAGATAAATGCCAGAATTTAACAAAGCTCAATTCAAATGGTGAAAAATTTCAATGTGTCTGCTTGTAGCATGGCGGGCATATAAAGAATGAATTACGACTGAAGCAATAAAAAATACGAAGCAAATAAAAAACTGCACAATTTAGCAGTTCGCTTCAGAAGAGCAAAAGTGTTAAAATACTTGCACGTGTTAAAATACTTGCACGTTGGCGGTGTGCTTGAAAATTTGATATTTTCGAATGAAAGAATGCTTACGGTTCAGTTACATATTATTAACAACTACAAACTGGCCGTACATAGTTGGAATACAAATCAAAAACGAATTTAGACCAGCGAATTGCTTTGCGAAAGCAAGCGCTTGCATCAATGATTAGGCGCGGAGGTAAATCAACAATTCTACCGTGAAAAGATTTTAAACAATGCTCTGTTACCTGGTTCATGTAAACAATTCGGTAGAAACTATTGGGGCGTTCAAATAAAACTCGGCACCGTCCCATAAAGCCCGTAAAACCCAACGTTTTTTTTTTTACAAGAAAAAGTTTCCAGCTTCATTTCATCACAGAAATGACCATCATATTCACAGGACTTAAATCCAATGGATTTTTCCATATAGTCCATTCCGAAGGACAAAGTATAAACTAAAAAATACAGGACGATCAAGGCCTCAAAGATTGCTCTTCGCCGAGAATTTTAACAAAAAACAAACAGGCCACATTTGCGCAGCATTTGAAGCCTTGTCGGACAGACACAATGAGGTTATCCGCGCTAAAGCTTGTTACATTGAACAGTAAAGTATTTTTCTTAAAATTTGTTTTTATGATATATTGAAGTTTTTAAATAAAAAAAAATAAAAAAAAATAAAAAATAAAAAAAAAATAAAAAAAAAATAAAAAATAAAAAAAAATAAAAAATAAAAAAAAAATAAAAATAAAAAAAAATAAAAAAAAATAAAAAAGTAAAAAATAAAAAAAATAAAAAAAAAAATAAAACAAAATAAAGAATAAAAAAATAAAATATAGCATTTTTAATTGGTAACACAGCATGAGCGCTGGTTCCTGCATATAAGTTAAAAACAGTAAATTGTGAATCAGAAAGGCCATAATATTAATTTTCGCTCTCATGGTTAGCATTTTGATTAAATTGTTCTATGTGATTAAGTACTTAATCAATGTCTCTTTTTTTCCTTTTTTGAAATGGAATAAGAGCTTAGTAGAAAAGTAATTAGCGTTAATTTTCTATTCTATAATATCGACTTTTTACATCTTTCCAAATAATGGTTGCGTTTTTTTTTTTTGGTATCCTAAAAAGGATACCGGCATGGGATACCAAAAAAAACACATCGGCGCTTAGCAAAATTAGCTTGACAGCATTGCTATTTATGAAATGTTAATCCTTTTTGTTTTGTTCTTATTCGTAATCATTTTATCATCCAAACAAATTCATACAAAAATATGTCCATACATCCAAACAAATCCATACAAACGGCAATAATGCCAATAACACACAAAACCCAAAGTTCAACAACTGATGTTTACAAAAAAATTAACAACTTGTATAGGGTGATTTTTAAAGATTTAAGTTTTTCAGGTTGGCAGCACTGGTTGGTAATGACGTCCAAACGTCATCCGCCAAAGTGAAAAGTGTACAGTATACTCTGCCATTTTATCATGGAAAGACTAACAAACGAGCAACGATTGCAAATGGTTGAAATTTATTATAAAAATTCGTGCTCTGTGACAAATGTGCATCGTTTGATACGACCATGTGATGGTCGTCATAATCGACAATTCGTTGTTATATAAAAAATTTCGCTCCGAATTTACTTTGTTGGACATAAAACCATCGACTCGCATGCGTCGAGTGCGTACCGAAGAAAATATTGCAGCCGTAGCGACCAGTGTTAATGACGATCGTGAAATGTCAATTCGTCGCCGTTCTCAGCGATTGGGCATGAGTTACCCAACCACAAGGAAAATTTTACACGTCGAGTTGGGTTTGAAAGCCTACAAAATTTAACTGACGCAGGAATTGGAGCCGAATGATCTATCACAATGTCTAATTTCTGGTGAATGGGAGTTACAAAAGCCCAATAGAAATCCGCTGTTTTTGGTGAGCAGCTTATCTCTTCATTTAACACTTTGAGTTGGCCCCCAAGATCTTGCGATTTAACGCCTCTTGATTATTCCTTGCGGGGATATGTGAAGTTGCCAGTCTAACAAGCCGAACACTATTGAAGCCTTACAACAGGATAACATAACACACGTTATTCGTGGAAAACAGGCCGAAATGCTCGAAAAAGTGACGAAAAATTGGACCTTCCGAATGGACATTTTGAGACGGAGCCGCGGACAACATTTACATGAAATTATCTTTCAAAATAAAATGGCAAAGACCAATTTATCGATTCCAATAAAAAATGTTAATATATGATGCAAATTCGAATGTTTTATTTGATTAAAAAAAACTACGATTAAAAAATCACCCTATATTTACGTTATTTGACATTCTCCTTCTTTTTTAACTTCTTTGTTTACTTTTGCGTAGGAGAACATGATCGCGTTGTTATTTTCCATACTTTTCTACTACTTTTTTAAACAACTTGTCCCCGTTTAGCTTGGCGTGCAAAATTACCCTCTTTAACGTATACCGGATAGCATTTGGATGGCGAAACGGGTATAAGATACCAAAAAAAAAAAACGCAGTCATTTAACATATTTGGGAAAAGTACATCCTTATTGATTACGCATTCGCATAATAATTATTTCAAAATTATTTGCCACACAGAAATTCAATTAGTTTCTCCTTCAGGGTTAGAAGCAATTAAATGTTGTCCAAATTATGGGATCTTCCAAAGACCCAACCATATGTGAGGCAAAAAACAATGAAATTTGGAATGGCATGGCCCAAATTGTGGGATCTACTAAACACCTACATATAAGTCGGCCAAAAATTGATCAAATTTGGAATGGTGGAATTTTTCATTTGTTTCAAGCCCATTGCAAAATATGTGTTGCTTTTCTAGAATATTCCGAGAACAAAAAAAAACTGTTTTCAACACTGAATATTTTTGATTTTCTTGATATTGTATTCCCCAAATGTGAGGAAATACCCTCGCTTTGTTGCTGTTCACTTTATTAAAGAAATGAGTGTTGTTGAGCCCGTCATTTGTTTAAAGATTTAGAGTGTAGTTGGCAACACCTTCATGCAATTCTAAAGGCAAAGCCGGATATTAAAGATTTTTTGAATCAATAACCATCATATTACAATCACTTCGGCTGATTTAACTTGAAACTATACTGTTGTACTTTTGTGATTTAAATTTATTGATATTTCAAAGAAGCCGAATAGAAAAATAATATTTGCGAAACGCACAAATGAAAGCACACTAAGGAGGATTATGGAAAACGAACCTTTCAAAAGAATCTTAACTGTGATACGACTGTGTCGAAGAGGATTAAATAATTAAACGTTTTTAGATATCCCTGAGACGTCTTCCTTTCCATGAAAGCATACGGCTGCTGCTGTGAACACTAAAGGAGTGAAGCCAGCCAACCCCTTTCTGTCCAAGCATTTGAGTATGTTTTTTTTTCGTAATCTTGATTTTGTGCCATAATCCCTTTAGAAGTTTCTATAAAATTCGGAAACAGCAGTCACTTTAAACAGCAGTCTCATCCGGTGATGAGAAATTACACCAACGTTGAGTGGGGCAAATGAAAAGAGACGGTCCTTGGAAAGGTGGTGTAGCCAAATCACATAAAAATATTTTGTGCACCCTCGTTTCACCCTGTGGCACTGCATCTGATAGTACACAGCGTACACCTTTCCACTTTTACTTTTGTCCTTCTTTCAGAAGCCACTCCCTTGTTTCATTAATTATTGTTTTTTTTTTTTAATTTGATAACAACAGCAAAACTAACTTCTATGATACACTTCAAAATGAACAGTTGTTGCCGCCACAGTGTTGCATGATAAGCTTCCTCATGCCACCGACAAAAGAAGCCACGCCGACAAGTAATTGTCATTTGTTTCCCGAAATGCATCAATTTATCAATACCCAAAGGAGGGCTGGCTGGCCATTTGTCCTGCAGTACAACATTCCAGCGGGCCAAGTGTGGCGCACGACTATTGTCCACGGCGATATTTGATTGCCACCCACCCATGTGGATGGATATTAAAAACCTATAAATGAACATTTATGAACCTTTGCTTGATTTCGCCATCCGCCATTCGGCCGACCGTCATTGCGTCCGTCTTTCCTACGATGATGGCATACAGTAAAGTTTGATCAAAATTAGCAAAAATTCAAACATTTCCAGAGAAACTAATAAAATTGAGTGAATATTTCCAAATAAAATCGTAACAGCTGTGCAGCAAACATCATCAGCCGAAGTGTGAAAATCAGGCAAGGGGGATGATGATCAGAATGCACGGATGGCTACGTCTGTCTGGCGGGGTGGATGGGTGTTGCTGTTTAGGTGGGTGTTGCAGGGTGGTGGCGATGAAAATTGAGATGATTGCCATGATAGACAAAAATATGTTCAAATAACTACGCTACATTTGCTGAGGATTACATTTTACATCAAAAACAGGATGTTTCTCTATAATCGCAATGCATGTGCTACATCTAGCTAGTGCTCATACATACAGCTAGATGGGAATTAAGGTCAGTACCGGGGGGAAATCGTACCAATAAAATGTAATTTGAATACACATCACACACACACGCACACACGAGTACACATCCATATAGACAAACTCTTGCACAACACGTCCACAGAGTGCATTATATACACGTTCAAAAGCGACAATATTGGATGCTCATTTCGCACGGAATGCATTGAAATAATTTGAATTTATGCACAAAATGGGAATCTATCCATTGGAACAAAAAAATCCAGAGCCAGACGTATGAATGCGATACATATAAAATTTAATTACACGCCTGCCTCTCATCATACAGCTAAATAATAATTTTAATAAAAAGAAATTGAGCGAATTTGTGTATCCGTTGAGGGTTGACGTTTCATAACATCCAATATAGCCTCATAGTGGCTTCATTATTCACTTTTCGTCATTCTGTTCCCTGTCCCTTTTCATCGCAATGGCATAATTACGGCTGTTGATATTGTCACTTTTGCAATGTTTCGCGCGCACACATGGAATGAATGAACAGGGATATATTTTTGAATAGTTGCATTCACAGTCGAAGATAAACTAGGAAATGATTTCCACATAGTTGCGTTTGCCACTAATTACGCCAAATGCCCATTATTAACTTGTGCCATAACGCTAAGATACCAATTATCATCATCCAGCGGCTGCCTTGAAACTATGAATCAAGGATCCCTAGTGATGAACCAACTAACTACATTGACAGGTGAAACGTTAAAAGATGGAAAGAGGGAGAGAGAGAGAGAGGGAGGGAGGGAAACGAGTAACTGATTAAATTCTCGTATTTCGTTACAATTACACCACCATTCATTTATTCAGTTATTGAATTACTCAGTTATTAAATTATTCAAATATGCAATTATTCAATTATTCAGCTATGCAATTACTCAATTATTCAATTATACAATTATTCAACTATTCAATTATTAAGGTATTAAACTATTCTATTATTTAATTATTCAATGTTATTCGATTATACAATTTTAGTCAATTATTAATTTACTCAATTATTCAATTATTGAATTATTGAATTATTCAATTATTCAATTATTTAATTATTCAATTATGCAATTATTCAATTATTCAACTTTTCAGTTATTCAATTATGCAATTACTCAGGTATTCTATTATTCAATTTTATTCGATTCCTTAATTATTCAATTACTTTATTATTCAATTATTCAATTTTATTACTATTACAACTATTCAATTATTCAAGTATACAAATATTCAACAATTTTTGAACTATTCAAATACTCAATTATTCAGTTATGCAATTATTCAATTATTCAGTTACGCAATTATTCAACTATTCAGTTATTTAATTATTATTCAATCAAGTATTCAACCATTCTATTATTCAATTATTCGATTTTATTCAATTATTCGATTTTATTCAATTATTCAATTTTCTTCAATTATCCAATTACCTATTTATTCAATTACTTAATTATTCAATTATTTAATTACTCAATTACTCAGTTATTCAATTATTCAGTTATTCAATTATTCAAGTATTCAACTATTTTATTATTCAGTTTTATTCAATTACTCAATTATTCAATTATTCAGTTATGCAATTATTCAATTATTTAACTATTCAGTTATTCAATTATTCAAGTATTAAACCATTGTATTATTCAGTTTTATTCAATTACTCAATTATTCAATTGCTCAATTATTCAATTATTCAGTTATGCAATTATTCAACTATTCAGTTATTCAATTATTGAAGTATTCAACTATTCTATTATTAAATTTTATTCAATTACTCAACTATTCAATTATTCAGTTATTCAATTGTTCAGTTATTGAATTATTCAATTATTTAATTATTCAATTAATTAGTTAGTCAGTTATTCAGGTATGTTTTCAACTATTCAGTCATTCAAGTATTCAACTATATTATTATTCAATTATTCAGTTTTGTGCAATTACTCAATTATTGAATTATTCAGTTATTCAATTTTATTCAATTATTCAATTACCCAATTATTTAAATACTAAATTATTCAATTACTCAATTATTCAGTTATGCAATCATTCAATTAATCAACTATTCAGTTAGTCAATTATTCAAGTATTGAACTATTCGTTTTTATTCAATTTTTCAATTATTCAGTTATTTAATTATTGAATTATGCAATTATTCAATTTTATTCAATTATTGAATTATGCAATTATTTAATTATTCAACTATTCAGTTATTCAATTATTCAAGTATTCAACTATTCTATTATTAAATTATTCAATTACTCACTTATTCAATTATTCAAATATTCAGCTGCTCTATTATTCAATTATTGAATTTTATTCATTCATACATTATTCAATTCTTCAATTACTCAATTGTTCATTACTCAATTATTCAATTAATCCATTAGTCGATTATGAAATTCAGTTATTGAACTCATTTAATATTCCACATTCTATTCAAAATTCTTTTGAATCTCACCCTTCGAATTTTGCCAGAGGAAGTTCATGGTGTTTATTTGAGTGTAGTCAATGAACAGTTGTTAACGTCTCTCTA
>JAHXMU010017767.1:0-10628 GCA_019455685.1 Philornis downsi
CCAAAATCAGTACACAATCAAACAAAGCTGAGACCTAACAGCCTATTGCTTTCCAGCTTAAAGCTTCTTTAACTGATGTTCACCCTGACAAGATTTTGTTCATAATCCCTTCCACGATCAATGTTCAATAGAAATTATTTATCTTCCTATATACATATTTCTTAAAATGACGTTTACATTTGGTGAAAAATTAACAAGAACGCCATTATTACATTACAAAAAAGCATCAATTGCGAACAAATATTTGCAGGGAGCTTTGTATAATAAACAACCACCACGTAGTAAAAACTTACATTCTTTCGATTAGGCCTGTTTCGTCTAAAGCTCCTGGAAGATCACGTTTATTGCCCAAAACTAAGACGGGTATGCCTGCTAATTGGGGTTTATCTAACAATGAGTGTAGCTCATTTCGGGATGCTTCCATTTTATCCAAATCCGCCGCATCAACCATGTATCTGGAAAGAACAAGAGTCCCACTATAACCAAATTTCAGTCACATAGCATATTTTCGAACAAAACTGTACACAATTGCGTTCACGCCGCGGCAGTATCGTTCCCACATCGATCTGAATCTTGGTTGTCCGCCGATATCCCACACTTTGATCGTAACGTTGCCCTTGGTTATGCGGCGCATGTTGAAACCAACCGTAGGAATCATATCTTCTGTAAATTGACCAGACTGCAATAGAAAAACAATAGTTAAGATTTCAACACGAATATGTTACATATGTATATATTTATTATATATTTCAAAGTACCCGCATGACTTTATAATAGAAAACTGGAGGAAAAGGAGGAATGGAATAGTTAATAACTACCGTCGATCAGATTTCCTCCAAGAAAGTAGTCAATTTCAGTAACATTGTTTCTTTTTGTTGCATTTCCTAAGCTTGATATCAACGGAAACGAACAGCAGCTGCAAAATGTTGCCTATTGAGTTTAATACGATAATCGTCAGAACTATACGTTCGGACATTAACCGCACGAAAACATGTACCAAATGCCCTTAAATAACAACTGCTGTGAGACTGATAAGCCATTTGTTTGGAAACGTTTCAAAATGCATCCCTTTTTCTGAGCAATGTACAAAATCGGAAAATAATTCAAATAAATATTACAAATTCTTATTCTGAAACTGTCCGCTATTCGGTTTCTTTGTTTTACATTCTTTGTCTGTGTCATATGTTAAAACGCAAGAAGCCACCCCAAATGCCATCCCCAAACTTGTTTGTTACACTCTTAGCTCACTAATATATCATAGTGGAATGAGGCGGACCGACAGCGGGGTGGTGCTTCTGGTGGTGCATGATGAGTAGTCAGAACAATGTTTGTGAGTGTGAGACTTTATCGCCAGCAAAATAGTAAATACTTACAGCTATAACATTAACAAATGTCGTCTTTCCCGAGTATTGCAGCCCCACCAGTGTAAGTTCCATTTCTTCTTTCCAGAAGATACTTTTGAACCAGTCCAGTATTCTGTTGATTAGGGCCAGCATTTTCCAAATATATTTGCAGTATCACCTCTAATAGCGAATGAAATTAAACCTATTTAATAATTATTATTGACGCCCAAATAATACTTGCTAATTCTTTTCTTTTCACAATCCTCTTTGATACCTGTATTCGACGCTGTGAAGTTGGCTGCTCTTCGAATATGATGTTGCCACATGACGAAGACGCATTACAAAGATGGTAGCATTAGATTAGTTGATTTTAACTTTTGCCATTTCCAGGATGATTTGAACTGTCAAAATTGAATTTATTTTTTTGGGTCTATGAAATAACTCCCACAAAATAAGTCCCACTTTTAAAAACGAAATAAGTTCCACCAAAAATTGCTATTTTGAAAGTGGGAGTTATTTCGTTTTTAAAAGTAGGACGACTTATTTCGTCAATTGGTGGGACTTATTTCGTTACGCGTTTTTATTTTAAGTGGGACTTATTTCGTTTTGAGTGGGAATAAATTCGTTTTATAATGTGGGAGTTATTTCATACCCCTAAATTTATATTTGGTATATATTGGTTATATCAATATATTCGGCAAAATAAAGAAGCGTCTAGAATTTATCACAAATTTCTATCTCTTCCATTATTACCTGGAATGCACATTTCGGACAGCTTCCAACTACTAACCGAAGATTTAGGAAAATTTAACGCTTTTGATAGATTCAAATCATTTATAAAATATTTTGAGAATCAATGGATGCAAAAGGTACAATATTCCCTTTTACATAATATTTACAGAAAGGTGTTATGATTTCATTATTACAGATCGGTCCACATAACTTTTCAGTTTTCGATTCTGAAATCCGCACTACGTCTGCAATATAAGCCTACAATAGCGTCATAGGAAAAAGCATTCCAAAGAAGGCTACTTTTTTCAAATTTGTAGCATTTTTACAGATGCAAGAATTAGAAAAAGTAAGACAATTTGAACTATTGATGAATACCAATGGTAGTGTGGGAAAAAAAAGTATTAAAAAGTCTTGTGTTTTGAAAGCAGATATGATTTCGAAATTCAAGAATGATCTCTTACAAGGTACTATAACTCCTTCTAAATTCCTTGACCAACTGGTGTTATCAAAAAATAATTTAATTGTATAAATGGAGCCTGATGAAGACCTTTTCGAAAAATTATCATATTTGGAAGAGGACATTGAAGACGAGTCGTTAAACCATATTGAAACCAACCAGGATACAATTAATAATAATATGTGTATGGTTTGTTTCATAAAGCAGCCAAATATCTTATTTTTTCCTTGTAAGCACTTGAAAATTTGCAGTGAATGCTGTCTTACAATGCAAACTCACAAAATTGATCAAACGAGTAAACTAGTATGTCCATTCTGTCGTGCAGAAGTTCATGAAACCCTTCACATATTTATCTGATAAATAAATGATTTTTTTTATGGGGGGGTGCGATAGAGCCATGAAATATGAGGCCATTATGGCTTTATTTCTTATTTTTTCTTATGCATTTCTTATATATATTGGACATTTCGTAAAAGGGACAACCATAATTTTTTGTTCTTATCACTCATGGCTCTCCTTTTTTGTTTATTAATTACTTTATACTTACTATAATAAAAAAACTTTAAAGAAATGTGTACAAATAGGTACCGAACTTAACTACTGGAAAAACAATATTAAAAAAAAGTTGTTGACGTAATTACGTATGTATGTGTTTTATTATATTTTTAGTAGGAAATTGGAATTCGTGTTCCATGTTTTCTAATATCACCATTACAAAATACAACTAATCTCAATGCCACGTAAAACTATAATACCGTCTACCATGCACTAGATCTTCAAGCCATTTATAAAGGTCGATAATTTTAATCTGATGGTCCTTCCGAAACGCTTTCCATCTTAATAATAAGAACAATTGATCTGTACTTAATCCATTTACGAATCCAAACGTTGTTACTAGTAGGCGTTCTCTATACGTTCCTTGACCGAAAAAAGAATTAATAATAAATTCTGGAACTCTATCAAAATTCGTAATATCCATTCCATTAAGAAGCCTTCTGCAAGCTTGCATACGATTTTTCTTTATTATTCCTGCGCTTTGATTATTCATATTATTCGACGTGTGTTTCTTTCGAAGAGCCAAATACTTCTTATTTGAAATCGCATTAAACAGTGAAAAAGTGGGACTTATTTCGTTTATGAAAGTGGGACTTAATTCATTTTAGAAATATATTATTTAAGGGGGAGTTATTTCATTTCAAGTAAATTTTTAAATCATTTCATTTTGGTGGGACTTATTTCGTTTTCAAAAGTGGGACTTATTTCGTGAGAGTTATTTCATTTTTTTAAGCAATTTTTAGTGGGACTTATTTCGTTTTTAAAATTGGGACTTATTTCGTGGGAGTTATTTCATAGACCCATTTTTTTGGTCGTATTTTAAATCGAAAATTTTATTCAGTAATAAAATTGAATGACTATAATTCCGTACGATAAAATAAATTTTGTTATTTTTCCGTTTCAAATGGCGAGATTTTTGTCAGATAAAACACACAATTTTTTCACAACGTCTCACGAATACAAAATATTTATTCACTGCTTGTTTGTATTAGTGTTTATCTTGTATTTGAGGACGTTATTGTCACTCAATTGTTTTATCGCAAAACAACAACAACAAAAAACACTACGCACACACATTCACGTATAGCACAGTAAACAAATGTCAGAATTTTACATTCTTCTGTCAGGATTTATACTAGAACTGGGCTACTACACTTTTGACAATTGCTATTCACCACATTCATGTCAAAATTTTGTTCGAAGCGAAACTTTTCATCGATTAAAAACGTCTTATATAGTTTTTTCTGGCGTTTCAGACGTTTTTTTTTTTTAATTCTGTCCGATTTCTGTCAAGTTATATTGACAGTGCCCGTTGTTCTTGCAACGTTATATTTATTGTGTTAGTGCTATCGACTTATAAATGCGCCTTGCGCAAGATATAAAGCGCGCAATTTTGGGCCTATTTTCCACCTATAAGGAATCGTTTTATCTACAGTAAAAAAATATTTTCTCATAAAAGGAAGAAGCAATGTGTATTTACGTGTCATTTGCTAGATGTAAAACATCACTCACAATACAAGAATAATGTTATATTGCGCCAAACTCATAAAAGTACATCCTGATTCGTAATATAATGAAAATATTTCTCATGTAAACAAACTTAGTAAAAATTAGCTTGGCGCTTATTTAATCGAAATCTGTTATAATTCAAAAGCTTCTTAGAATGCATCGTGTTTGTATATAAATATTGTTTGCTTTGGCGAAAGAAATCTCGAATACCAATGTGACACGCCAAAACGCGGTTAAATACCAACAAAGTGGGTACATAGAAAATTGCAATAATACATTTTTCTTAAAATTGTAAATGAAATTTTAAAGTGAAATGAAAAAATCAAATTTGTTAACAATTTGAACGGCAACCCCTGCACAGCAACAAAAATTTATATCGCTTCTACTAAGACTATCGCATCCAAAGTTTGCATAATCATACAGTTAACAGAATTTGTTCGTTTAGATTTATATTTAATAAAGATTGAAAAAAATAAATATTTGACAGGATTTGGAGATTTAATACTTCGTCATACAAATATCATTTGGCTTGTTAATAGTAAAGAAAACACTTCTCAGCAAGTACCAAAAGTATTGAAGTTCTTTCGGGAACAGTTAGGTTGTGTATTGTTTGAGGGGCTATGATCATACAACACAATATGCTAGACATTCTTTACGTGTCTTATATTGAATTTCGAATCATTAAATCATTTTATAAATTGATTATATGTGGATCACTACCTTTACTTAACTGGAAATCCACAACTTGTAATTCCTCTTATATCAGCTTGTTCTACATTCCTAAGATCATTTACGGCTTTTAATCAGCGCCCTCTGCATCTACGAAATTTTGCTTATTCAAATCAAGTTTTACAACATAAATATACTTACTAAGTTTGCATTAAAAGAATTTTAGTAGACTAGTGTGCATTATGTACTCATTAGTATAATTTTCCTTATTTGATATATAATTACATTTGGTTGAGGAACCGTAATATAAACTTTCTGGCTTCATTACTTTTTATATTTAATATTGTACTAGAAAAATTATATTTTATTTGTGATGTTATGTAATGGGTATTTTTTGGCTTTCCTGCATCACGATGTACGGACAAAATGAAATGAAAAATCGACGACGTATTTCAAAAAACCTCGCACAATGTTATGGTGCAACATTTGTTTTCTAAATTGCTCTCAAACGAACCTAAAATGAGGTTTCCATAAAGAAAATAAATAAATCCGCTGAATTGGAAAATTTCTAAATTTCTAAAAATGTGACGCGGAGAGTACTTATTAATACAGCGATAATTGCATAAAAATTATTTCAAAACATATCTATTTTTTTATCTATTCTATTTCATACAAGTCTTACGCGACCTTTCTCTGCCCTTTGCAAGAAACGTTCACTTTTGTGTTGATTTCATTTCGTCCTAATAAATTACGGAAAAACGTTGTGCCGAAAATACGCTGATTTCTTTTTTTTTTTTTTTTTTTTTTTTTGCTTAGTTGACCAATAAAGTAATGTACGTTTTTAATGCTTAGTTGGCATAAGAACATGCATCCCTATTGCTCCTTAAGGGGCATCTAGACACATCAAACGGTTGGACAAACACGGCATATGTATTGGTAAAATACATTTTGCATTGCATACAGACATGTCAAACATAAAACTTCAAACATTCATTTTTATAGTTACGTTGAAGTGTAAACACGTGCAGATTCTTATCGGCTACTTCTTATTTTTTGTTTTGTGTTGTGAGAAAATAATATGAGTGACCCGGACGATTGCTGCATCGCTATTAGGCTGGCCTTAGCCTTGAAGAAAAAAAAAGAAAAGCGCTTGTAAAAAGTTTGTAAAAATTTTTATCTTCCATTTTACCGCGCTGAAATGCCGATGTTCGCACGTTGCTGTCCACTTAAAAATGAGTCATGTTTGATCAAACAGTCAAATGCGATACAGACACATCAACGTTGACGCCTCGTTGGAAGAAAAA
The DNA here is from genome assembly GCA_019455685.1 of Philornis downsi. Lineage (NCBI taxonomy): Eukaryota > Metazoa > Arthropoda > Insecta > Diptera > Muscidae > Philornis > Philornis downsi. The sequence continues at coordinate 6,570 of JAHXMU010017767.1, forward strand.
TCAAAGCTTTTTGATATTGCTTCAAACATGACACAGATGTATACATGTGACGTTTCTCACTCACACACTCTCAATGTTTGTCAAACCGTTGACGTGTCTGTATGCCCCTTTATACTTGCAAGATTCCACAATAAGTCTTTTTGTTAGGTTGTCGCCGCATTTGGATTATTTGACACCCTTATTTTTGTTTAACAGGTGTTGGAGGCAATAATAAAAATATGGAAAAAATAACTTGATTTCCTCGTTGTCGAAGTTGATTGAATATAATGTTTTATGGTTAGGATTAATGCGACAATAGTCTGTTTATTTGCGATTATTGTTTCTTTTTAAACTAACCGTCCTGCACAATTTCTATTATATTACCTATTATTTGTGGACGATGAATAGGGATTCACTTCAAAGATGATGGATACGTACAGACCAATTATTTTTCTCTTCAGTAAAATTCGTCCACTCTAGAGCGTAATTTTAATCCCTTTTACTCTCTTTTCCAGCGTGGAACTTTAATAGTTTAGCATTTTTTAACGTCATATGTAATGGCATTCATACTTTATTGATCAATTTACTATAATAAGCAAAAATAATAACCAAATTATATAAAATTTTGGAGTTATTATTATTATATATTATCCCAACTTTGTTTCTGGAGGAAAATAATTTATTTACATGTTTGCGTCGTCTTTGTTCCATATATTGTTTGATACACTACGTCATTCACAATTGAAATATAAAACATACTGGTTAGAATTGAAAATATCCACTTGAAATTGTACAATATCTATTTAAATTCAAACTTCCAATTGGAGTTCAAAAGAGCAATTGAAAAATAAAATATTAATTAAAAATCAGAAGTCACCAGGTCGTTAAATTCGAAACACACCAATTGGCATTGAAAACAAAAATAATAAAACAAACAGAAAAAACAAAAATTATGTTTATTTCGAATATTGAATGCTCAACATCTAATCACGTGTGATATAAATGTGAATGAATTTTTATTAATTTTGTTTGTCTTTGCATTTAGTTGTAACCACAAAAAAAAAATATTCGCGTGTAAAGAGTTCTGCTGTATCAGTTGATTAATAAATCTATTTTTGTCCAAATTTGTGTACATAACTAAAATTTTAAACTTCAATTAATGCTTTTCAAATTTCCATAATTGTTTCTTAAATTTCGAATCCAATTGATGTGACCTTTACTCCAATTGCAGCAAATGTTATTTGTTTTATAACAGTGCTTTCCTTCGTTAAATAACTATTTGTTTTCTTGCGCTTGTTAGAGGCTCTGCATACATATCTGTTGGCCAAGGCATTGCACACGATTGCATGGTGTTGGATCATATAGAATATAAGCACATGGTTCGCGTTTTTGTTTGTTTTTTATTGTTTCTTTGGTTGGAAAAGTTTGTAATAATTTTTGCATTGAATTTTGAATTTTCAATTTAAGAATAAGGGATGGGACGAAGGGAGCCTTCTCTCATGGGTCCGAAACGCGTCATCGCTGAGAGTGATTGCTGAATTGAGTGTTGTTTAAACAAACACTTTGAAAATGATTATCAGGATATCAGGAATATAAAATTGCAATTTTGTAAAATAAATGAAATGAGATGAACTGAAAACGATTCTTGAACTTACAGCTAATTTAATGTATTCATTTTGACAAACAATAACGAATGAATAAAAGATAAATCTGGGCACTTACATATATACTACCTATATATTAAGCTGCGCTTAATAGCTGCCTTGTTGGAAGTACAGGGCACCAATTGTGCTATAAGAAATTCAAATAATTTATTTTTTTTAATCAATGTATTTCATTTACTTTTTTTTTTATATTGCATAGAAAAAACTCAATTATTGTTTTAATGGACTGCTTTAATTCAGCCAAATTCCTCGGATTAGTTTTGTACAACTCTTGCTTGACATAACCCCATAAAAGAAAGTCTGGGGCAGTTAGGTCAGGTGACCTTGGGGGCCAGCGGCAAATGGAGTTTTTACATATTTATTTGTTTGGTTATTTTCATTAGAGCTCCGCCGTAACCGGCTGAACCAAATACTGTTGAAAAGAACACGTCTTCGGCGCAGTTCCGAGTACAGAAAAAATCCTTCAACATTTTTAAATAACGGTCTCCATGGACTGTTACTGTTACAGCGTAGCATGATTCGTGCACCACCCTGTATATTAGAAATTGATAGTGCCGGTTATCGATCCACCATTGATATTAAAAACACAATTTTCCAAACATGCGCAAAAGTCAGTCCATAGTCCGAATTTTTTGAATGCACCCAAAAAGTTGATTTCCTTAGCCCGTACATATTCCACAATTGATCGAAGTTAAAGGTTTGAAATCATCTATCATGACCTCAAAGTTTTAGTGTTTATAAAGTTAAATTGTTTTTTTTTCTTTAATTTTTAATGCAAATTTATAGAAAACAAAATTACTAAATCATAATTGAACGATTTCATCCGTTTAGTTGTGAAAAAATCGCACACTCAAATTTTATATATCGATTTCAAACAAGGATTAAGACTGAAAGAGAAATATTTTTTTTTAAACATTGCTATTAATCGCAAAAATTGAAATTAAATGATCGCATGTAACGGTTGTGGTCACTCATTCACATTTCTTTACGACAAATGAAATAGTTTTTAAACGTGGAGAAACGAAAATGAACCAGTCGCACGAGTTCTTATTCATATATTTTATTAATAGTAATAGTAGTAGTAGTTGGTAGCTGTTATAAATGTTAAATGTGAACTTAATAACTAAGATGACACAAAATATATTGATTTTTAAGTGCGGCTTCCAGCTCATACCCGGGCCCCATTGATTGCTAGTGACATTTTTTACTTGTTAAGTTTAGCATTTACTGATCTCGAATGGAACTACTAAAGGCTAGGACTAATATGACTATATCCATCATGAATTACATAAAACATTTATTAGATAAAATAGTAAGCGAATAGTAAAAATTACTCCTTAATATTACATGTTATGTTGATGATTCTCGATTTTTCAAACCAAGCGCCCTTCGCATAGGCCCTTCGACTGTGCGACTGCACGCGAACTATGCGCCGTGTTTATACGATGACGAGTGCAAAAAGATAGGCATAATAGAGAAGAATTACATTTCACTGGGTTTCAGTGTCTTGTTCAGAAGACGGACCTCGTCGTTTCGTCTGTACGAAAACGTGATACTGTACAATCTGTGTGGAAATTTAAATTGCACGCAAGTTAAGAGATTCTATTGTGTATAATTATTAACATTATCATATAACTATTTACAATATTTTTACAATCATTCGTGGATACTCTTCATACGCGGTTCGTGTGATCCAATAATGAATGTTATTGGACTAAACACAATTGAATACTTTTCACTGTTTTTGTGTTGCATAGTCCGTTTTCAAGACGAAATATGTCGCCGTCGTCGTCATCGTTGTAGACCACCAAAACTGTCATCTCGGTAGAATGGTAAGTAGCAGATTGATTGTATCGGATTGCATACTTAAATACTGGTTTATAATTCATAAATTCGAGAGAACCCGTCAATAGTGTCAAAAACTTACATTTTCCTAAGTACTGCGCATTCAACTTAAAGTAATAACATTTTTAATATGCAACTGGCTTTTCTGCAAACATGTACACATATATAAATGCATATATGCCTAGGGGTGTATCGCTGGAGTTGAATAATTATAAATAGTGAGTAGAGTAGATCGCGCTGGTATCACCAATTTCGCTTTCTACGCCGATCGACGTGAAGACTGAACAGCAAAGTTCCTTACAGTTCTAGTTAATTTACCATTAGTGTATGAGATTCCATAGGCGCCGCGGAATCGTACAGTGTGTCGGTGTCTTGGGTGGGCTCGCCCTGCAGCTGACATTGATTCGATAAGGTGCCTGCTCCACAATCACAGAAGAAACTGTAAATGTGCCAATGTGAATCACTGTATGCTGCAGTGAAAGGCCTGGTTACTTACCGATCGTGTCGTATGAATTCCACATCGTGCCCTGCATGACAGTTCTTAATACAATTAACACAAATGGCATTGCGG
>JAHXMU010017769.1:0-16640 GCA_019455685.1 Philornis downsi
GAATGTGTTTCCGTGTTTTTAAGCTCCTTCTGAAATAAAAGATCAAAACGTGGCGAAAATGATCCCTTTGAGCCACAATGCGATTTAAACACATTGACCACTGAAAGTGCAGCTACATATCATTAATTAAAGTTTGAAATAGCAAATCTGTAACATACAATTTAATCGTCTTAGTTAAAGCATTCCAAAAATAGCAATAACACCATCGGCTATATTATTAATTCTCGTAATACTCAAATTAACGTTGTGAAATTAAACCAAAAATCATAATAATGACTGTTCATTCTTGTTAGCTCTCATTAAGTCTTAATATTCCATTTTTATGCCACCATTAAAATGGATATGTTAATGTAATTTCTAAAACAATTTATGGCTTTTATGTAAAAACTTTCTCTTTTGAAATCACGCTCGCTTAGTTCAGCTCTCTTCAGTCTGTAGTTATTAAAAACTAATTTCCGCAACTACTTTTAACTGTACTTAATACCTTATTACTTTGAAAACTCTCAGTAATCGCAACTGAAATGAATGCCACACTTTGCGTTGTAACTTTTATTACCACCTAAGTAACCAAAAGCGAATGGAACCCTATTGGAACTTTAAATTAAATCTTTACTTTGGTTAGTTCTCCTTCCAATATGTTCCGATCGTTGCTTTGGCCAACTCTGCTGATGATATGGTGCTCTCCCTTCAGTTATTCAGTCATTCCCTATGCATGATTGTTTCAAAGGAATTTCCATTTCCATATTTTTCAACTTAATACTTTGCTGCTGATACTTGTGCAACTTTTCAATCGTTTTAGTTATTCTCCATGTGAAGTAGCTTTTTTCCTTTGTCATTTCCATTTTACAGGATGAAAAGGTAAAATTTGACTCAATTTTCCTAACGAATGACGGTTATGATAAGTTTGGTCGGTGTTTTTTTTTCTATTTTTTTCGTTTACGATTTCACAAATCGTAGAAGTTAAGGGAAAGTCACGTGGGGAGAAGGTCTTAGATACTACATGTGTAGCATTGATAGTAGAAAGGGTAACAATTGGATTGAAGTAACGTTTTATGCAGTCGGCAGGTGTGTTGTGTGTCAAAATTAGAACGCGTCTGTTCGAAGGCGATCTCACAACTAGCCGATATTATGTTTAAATGGTGCCTGTCATTTTGGTGAAAAGTGGCAACCATATGTTTTAAGTTTCAAGGTGCCACGTTCTTTAATAATTGTTTAATATAATTATCTCTGATTTAATTAATGAATTGGTTTATAAATGAATTAAAACGAATTATTTGAATAACTACTGTTAACTTAAATTGAATTGAATTGTTAGATGAATTGAATACTATTGTTAGATGATGTAAAAGTTCACCTGTCCAACCATGAAATTGAAAGAAAAAACCCACTATTTGTGGTGCATAGGTGGCAACCCAGCGGTGCACGGAGATTTCGTGGTTGTGATCGACAGTTGCACGGGTCTCTTTGCCGTTCAACAACCACCAGTACCACGTCGCAAGAATTTATTACAGACTGTTTTGGCCGACGATCGTTTCGTCCCCTCAATCTGTTAGGGGACTCGTCAGGGCCTATTGATGACGGTGGTGTATTTGATTCAGCCTTTAATATTCCTAAGTATACAAGTAAATCAATGTGGTGTATCGTTTTACAACTCACTTAGGAAATTTTTAATCTGAACCAAATTTACTGGAAGACATCGATTTCGAATAAATAATGTAAGTCTCAAATCCCTAACCTCTTTCTTTTCCAAAAAGTATACCGTTTCCGCAAGTCAGTGAAATACAGAGTACGAATAGGAACTCGGATCTCCTGGTTTCCAACCCCATCAATTGGGCCTAAGCTCCCCCGATAGTGAGTTGGAACCTGAGTTCCAGAAGGAAAAAGGCAAACGAATTAACACTAATTTTATTTGAGCCATTAAAACTAAACGATCTCAGTGAATTTGTAAACATGCAAAAAAATTGGTCATTATTATGTAATTTAATATTTCCATTTGAAAGGTCTCAGTCCAACCAATATTAAAGCCGAACTAGATTTTACTCTGCTCCTTCGTTTACTACTGTAAAATATTGCTGCCAAAACGAACAACGTGGTGGTCGAGCAATTGGGGTGTTTACGTCAGAAAATCTACAAAATGGTGCTGGATGATTGTGGGCTGAAGATGCGTGAGTTAGCTGGCATTTCAAAAAGTGTTCTACATCGTATATTGGCCGAAGATTTGAAGATGAGAAAGCTGTGCGCAAGATGGGTGCCGCGTTTGCTTTCAATAGAGCAAAAACAACGTCGTGAAAGTGTTTCAGTAATGTCTTTGGCAATGTTTCATCGCAATAAAGTTGAATTTTCCGTTGATTTATAACCACGGATGAGACATGAATCCACCACTTCACATCTGGGACAAAAGAACGGTCAAAGCAGTGGACTGGAATGGGGGAATCGTGTACAAAGAAGGCGAAGATGGTTCCATCTGCAGGCAAGTTCATGACGTGAGTTTTTTGGAATGCGCTTGGGATTATTTTTCTTGGTAATCTTCAAAAAAGCGAATATTACGCTGATTATCGCAGCGTTTAGGTGATGAAATTATGGGAAAAAGGCCGAATTTGGCGAAAAAAGAAAGTGTTGCTTCATCAAGACAATGCTCCAGTTCACACATCTGCTATTGCGATGGCCAAAATTAATGAATTAATATTCGATTTGCTTTGTCAAGCACCTCTGCGCTCAATTTGTTTTAATAATTTTACAGTCATTTAAATTTGTGGCACAGAAATTATCTATTTATTTTCCTCAAATGTAACTTAAGAAAATGACGAATTTCAAAAATGCTTTATATTTTTTTTCGGGATTTTCTTAATTTTCCTAACTTTTGTGTTGTCAATGATATAATTTCTCTGGCACATTTTTATCTATTGCATATAAATAACCCAACATATTGAAATACGGTGCTTTTTACTTACAATATTTCGTTATATCATATTTTCGGATTGGTGGTTCCTAGTTTGTAATATAGTCTAAATTGTTAAACATTAATTGGAAATACAGATCTCTTAAGCACGATTAAAATATGTACAAAAGAATATAATAATTTTCGCACTAAATACATTTTGAAAATAGTATGGCATTTCAGTCAAATATTTACTTCCATTTTGTTGGGTTGTGCAACACAAATATCGTCCGGTGTAAATGTCTAGGGAAACCGAGTAATGAATTCCGTTCTGCATTTGATACTGAACAAAAAATGGATGCTACTCCTCAAAAATCGATGTGACATGACGACGCTCGCATTGCTCTCTGGAATAGTATTGAATTCTCCCCAATTTGCCGAAAAAGCTGCATAGATGTCGCTATTTATCTGCTTTTGAATGATTTATGGGCACTGCTATAAATTTATAATAAAAAAATACTGTCTGATTTTGCATAATATAGAACCTTAACAACTTATCGAGCCAAAAATGTGCAAATCAATCCTTTTAGTTTTTCCCCCCTCATGGAATCTGCTATCATAATCTAAGACGACACATATGTTCAGCTCGAGCAAATACAATGAGATTACTTCGTTACTTTTTTCCCTGTTCATTTTATTATTGTGCAGCATCATTTTGACACAATATATTCGTGATCATACCTATCTGCCGCCACCTACCGCTTCTGGAATCACGCACATCAGTAGACAGATTTTCTTCTTGTCGATTCTTTTGATTTTATTTTCCGACCAAAGGAAACGAAAAAGAAAAATTGTTTTGTAAATTGTTTATATCACAATGCATTTGGGTGGAATAGTTTTACATATTACAAACATCCAATCTTCGAGAGATTCGCCCAGCGACGATGCTGTGTGACGACGACGCTGATGGCTGGATTCCTTTGAAGAGAAACGTTGTGTTATGGAAAAATTTCACGCATGACATGCACGTGATGTCGGTGATTTGAAGTTAAATTTGTTGAAATTAACTTTGCTGTTGTAGGGAAGTGTTGCTCAAGTGTAAATAATGTGAAAGTCGGTATGATTGTTAACGTAAATTTGGTTAAAATGATTGAATTAAATTTCATTTGAGTGAAGTTTCATGTATGCAAATTTTTTTAATGTATGCGAAAATTATGCTACCATACGATGGTAATAGGTATACCAAAAGTATGCAACATTTGATGGAAATTATAATACAACAACAAAACATTTATAAAAGTATTGAAATGTACTCGTATAAGCATCTTTTAAGGGGTAATCAGAAAACCAAATTTCAGCTAGTTAAAAAATAAATAAACAAATATATGCTCAATATGAAAATAATTAATATATCGTTTTTCTAATTTTACGGCATTGATTTTTTCAGAAGATAATTTCGTCATTAGCAAGTCGAACATAAACGTCAATTAGTTATTGGTTATTTAAAAGCATATCTTTGTGGGGTATGGGTCCATTTCATGGTTAGTTGCTTGAGCAAATCCAACATGAACAACTATCGAACACTTTGTTAAGTTCTCTTATTGCTTAAACTATTCATTAATGAAATGTTCTCTATACTACGTGCATATTTAAATTAATTATTAATAGCAGTAATTGTGAAATAAGCTCATCACACTGCTCAAATTAACCTATTTGGTACCACTTGAGCTCGCAGTAAAGCATGAAATCGTTAGTGTTTTATAAATCAGAACTATCATAAATCAATACTTTATCTGGTCTCCACTTTAGCAGTCCTCAAAATACGCGCCTTTGAAGAGTTGTATATCACGAATATATATATATATATGTATATATACTTATATATAATAAGTACACCATACATTGTTTTTTTTAAAGGCTCATAGACGAAAATAAGCAAAAAAGAAAAAAAATCGTTTTTTCTGCTAAATTGGCTGAGTTTCGTTAAAAGCCGGTATTTCAATCTTTATTTTCAATTATTATTTTGTCGACTCTTTTTGGCATGCTGGCAATAAGCTTCCTGCAGGTTTCTACTGGTATTTCATACCAAGTTTTTTTTTAACAAAATTCCGTAACTGATCCTTATTTTTAAGAACCTCTTTTCCAGTTCGTTGTTTCAATTCTTCCCAATGATTTTCGATTGGATTTAAGTCCGAAGTTTGACTTGGCAAGTCAACAAGGACAACATTATTATCTTGGAAACATTCCTTTACCAACTTAGAAGTATGCTTCGGATCGTTATCCTGCTGGAATGTGCATCTAAGAGGCGTACTTTCTACAGCATAGTTCATCGTATTTTCCAAGATATCTTTGTAGTAGAATCTGGTCATAGTGTCGGTAATTCAATGTATCGGACCGACACCATACCACAAGAAACAACCCCAGACCATAATATTACCGCCCCCGTGCTTGACCGCCTTCTTTGTAAAGTGAACATGGAATTCCTTACCTTAGGGCGTCGAACATTCCGGACACAGTCGTTTCCAAATACATTAATTTTTGTTTCATTGCTCCACAAAATATTTCGCTATATTTTGTTCGCCGTCTCCTCCGGACCAATTGGAATGACTTGCAAACGCCAATCTAGCCTTTAATTTTTTTTTGTCTAAGCAAAAGAACTCTTCTGGTTATCCGTCCTGGTAAATGTAGTTTACGACAAACCGTTCGCTATGAAATTACATTTCCAATTTCTGCTGAAATCGCCCTTGAAGACACAAACGGGGCCTTCTTTGCAAGTGTTACAATACGGATATCTGTTGTTTTTGAAGTTTTTTTTTAGGTCTTCCGTGAATTTCGACGGGCTTTTTAGGCTTTAAAGCTTTTTGTGCTCGTACAAAAAATACCGACCGATTCATAGTTTCTGCTATAGAACGAAGACTTTGGCCACTTTCTCTTAGTCTTGAAACAATTTTTCACTCTTCCGAAGAACTATGACTTTTTCGATCCTTGGCTGATTTTTTTTAATAAAATATTTTCTTTATGAATAAAGATAAACAACAGTAAAATAAGTAGCCTTTCCAAAAAGACTACAGCAGACTGCGAAAATATTAAAGAATTGAGTAATGTTTTTATTATTTTGACCAAGTACTGAAGTCACACCTGAACAAAACTAACTCACAATGAGAACAACGAAGAAGCCCCAGTTTTGTTTTTACTTTTAAAGGTGTTACCATATTAAAGTTGTTTAAATAAAAAAGAATTGCCACGTTTTCTTTCCATTAAAGTAACTAAAATTAAACATAAGGCAAAAATAAGCAGGTGTACTTATTTTTTCGACCATATGTGTATATATGTGTATGTATATATGTGTATGTATATATGTGTATATATGTGTACATATATAAAAATATATATATTTATATATATACTCATATTTGGCTTTGAATCGATTGCTAGCTGTAATTAATACCATACGCATATATGTATATTAAAATCACAGCATACTTTAGGGAGTTTATATAACGCGACATGCGTTGCCAGTTGTTCAGATACCTTGGGAATTGTATTTAAATTATGCTCGTTAACATATTTATTCGTAATGTGTGGAAATTGGTAAATGGATATTTAGAGACAAGACATAGGTTTCATAAAGGTCCTATGAAAATATAAGTCCTAAATTTGGTTCTTTTTAGATACGATTTATACGTGGAGTTTTAATGGCTTTATGTTTGACCTTGTCATACTTTTGACTTGCCCTTGTTCCTAGTTTATAACCAGCATACGATGTCGTACAGGCTTTAGTTCTACTGTGTGGAATATCCATAAACATATAAGATGGACCCAATGAAATATATATGAATCGACTAAAAATTACTTTCTTATTTGATATTCATAAAAATGCCATAGGACCCTATTGTGATGTGATTTTAGCTAAATTTGTTTTAGTAAAGTTGTTAATTTATGTGATTAAGGGTTCTCTTATTAAAATGGACGACATCGATCCTCATTTTGATACTTTTTCTTACAAAGAGTCGTCCAAGCCGATCACAATTAGCTGTCAAAGCCATGGTATTGGTCCGATTTTAACTAAATTTTGTGTTTGCTTGCTGGGTTGAGTATATTTTTATAAATAAACGATATCGGGCGCCATACAAATGGAAGCTTGGCTTTAACATTATCGAGAATTTTTATAATTTATATATATATATATATATATATATATATATATGTATGTATGTATGTATATGTTTTTAGCATTTATATGTATATATATATGTATATATATATATCTTTATATATATAATTCTACTGTACGGGCGTTGTCACTGAACTCCTCCTAAACGGCTGAACCGCTTTGCATAAATTTTTGTATATGCGTCTGGGTGGTGCCCGGGATGGTTTAGATTTACAATTCGGTCCAATTGGACAAAGGGGCGTGGTACCTCCCATACAAACAAAAAATTAAAAATCAATTATTTCTGCTCCTGCTTACGGTATTTGAACAAAATTTGGTGCGTATGTTTGGTGAACATATCTTAAGTGCTACTGCAAATATGGGCGGGATCGGACAATGGGGCGTGGTACCTCCCATACAAACCATAAATTAAATATCCAATATTTCTGCTCCTGTTTACGGTACTTGAACAAAATTTGGTACATCGGTTTGGTGTACATATCTTAAGTGCTGCTGCAAATATGGGCGGGATTGGACAATGGGGAGTGGTACCTCCTATACAAACCACAAATTAAAAAGCAATTATTTCTGCTCCTGCTAAAATTTGAAGGCAAAGCAACGTTTGCCGGGTCGACTAGTATATACATATATATATACATATATATGTTTTTAGCAAGGTCCCAACGAGTCGTATTTACAAAATTACAATAAAGTAAAATATATCTAGTAAATAATACGAAATTATAGTACAATTTCTGGTTTGCAGAATAAATGGACCAGTACTCGTAGGTTCTTTGTATGGAATCTACATCAAAGCTTGGATCGATAGCACACATTTTCAATCAGATACCGAATACCGGTCCATTTGTTCTGCAAGCCACAAATTTTATTATAATTTCATATTATTTACTCGATATTTTATTGTAATTTTATAAATACGACTCGTTAGGTGGGACCTCGCTAAAAACAGAGCATATACGTCCATAATTTCTCATAGCCATCACACTCATGAATCGTCCCAATTTGATTTTAACGCATCTATCAGGTGATTGATAGTTTCAACAAAAAAAAAAATCATTTTTCTCATTTAGTTTTTTCAAATGTTGACCAAAGTTCATAATTTTCTGATAACACATTCGTGCAATTTGTGTGTTGAATGTTGGTTACCAGTTCTCAATAGTAGCTGACTTAGCCATGTGGACTTTCGACTTTATCTAGCTCCAAAGGGAGAAAACTCCTGCGGTATGATATCAAGCAATCTAGGTGGCCATTCCATCGGTTCGAAGCGTGAAATTCTCGGAAAAATGACTGGAACTAAATGTCGTCTACATTACGGGCCTCAATTTCATGCAGGGAAATAGTTAATTTTTATGACGTGATAGCGGGAGCCATTCATAGTAAAGTTCCGGTCTTATTTTTGTAGAAATATGGAACCAAACTCTCAAAAGTTGAAATTTCGGACGGTTGGCTAATTCAATTCCAGGACAAATTCAATTTTGTATGCTTAATTTAGTCAAATTTTTTTTTTTTTTTGCTAAATTTTTGCATATGGCAAACCAAGATGTTGAGAACGGTTACAAATCGATCTACAGTCGACTCAGCTACCACTGCTATGTCTTCATCATCATGAAACGGTTATTATGGACTATTTGGTCGCGTGTTATCCAGTAATAAAAATTGAGTTTAAAATTTTTAAAAGGGTGCTTACGTGGATCATATGTTATAATCATTGCTCCTAGAACTTTGACTATTGTAATGTAACTACAGGGTGGCGCAATAGAACGTGCATATTGCATCATCTTTTTTTGCGGAGTAGAAAAGGCGCGGGCGGGGGGCGACTACATCGTTGGATTGGCGGGCTCATGGAGTTTTAGTCGCTATGAATCACTTCGACGGGAAGCGTCGCGCATTTTGCGTGCTCGCATTTTACGGGAACTTTCGTTCATATATTGCAACTAGGCGACTATATTGTGAATATGGACTACGGCCAATTTGTGAAGCTCCGAATGCTAATTTAATTAAAATATGGGTAAAGCGTTTTGAAGAGACCGGTTCAACATTTAAACCACAAGCAAATGGTCGCCCAAGAACATCTAGGACCGAAGACAATGTTGAGAGAGTTATGGAGTCAGTACGAGGAAATCCACAAATGTCGACTCGCAAGAGATCGTCTGTCTTACAATTATCGCGACGAAGTTTGCAACGAATTTTAACATTGGATCTTAAACTGCATCCATATAAGCTGCAATTAACACAAGAATTGAAAGAGTCTGACTTCATAGCAAGGTTCGCATTTGCTAATGAAATGTTTAATCGATTTTCCAATTTTGACAATATCCTTTTCTCTGACGAGGCTCCTTATGAATGGGTTCGTAAATCGTCAAAATTGTCGTTAGTGGAACAGTGAAAATCCCAAAATCAAACACCAGAAACCATTGCATACTACTAAAGTGACAGTATGGGCAGCAATCTCTGGCAGAGGAATAATTGGTCCTTTTCTCTTCGAAAATGCGCGGGGCCAAAACGTCACTGTTAATACGGAACGCTATGTTGAGATGTTGGACGGATTTTTGGCTCCAGAAATTGAAAGTTCAAGAATAGTGAATTCCAGAACTTGGTTCCAACAAGATGGAGCTACCTGTCACACATCAAAAAAAATCCATTAGCGTATGACGTTTTGCGGTCTGGAGTGAATTGTTCCGAATCCAAGTCTTAAGGAACAACCATATATATTTGTCTAAGTTGGCGTTTAATTTTAACTTATCCTTTTTTTATACCGGTTGTTTCTTTGGCTTTTAGAAATGTGAAATTTCTTTAGTTTTTATTTAGGGCGCATAATTCCATTTTCAATCTGCTTATAATACTTTGATTGTAGTTGTATTTAATACTCGTATTTGCTAAATTTTTTAATATAGAAGCTGGCGTTTGAATACGTTTGCAAATTCCATTAATAATAACCTAATATTATAAAAAAATCCATTACATTGAGACATCTGACAATTATAGCCTACATTAAGCAAAGACTTCATTAGATGTCGCCCAGAAAATGTAATTTCTCTTCCTAAATACATAACCATAACCATTCAACTCACCTTAACATATGCTGTAGTGATTAGAGTTTAATATATTTTTTTGCCTCAAATTAAGGAGGTTATTGAAATTTCCAACCACGCATCGCAAGCCTTTGCCATTTACTCAACATAATTTTACGACAAATATTATTTAATTTAATATAGCCTACCTTAAGGATTCACATAAAACCACAAATGAACGAAGTCTACCTTTCAGCATATCCACAAACTGCTAATATAAACGTCAAAATCTGTCATAAATATTGCGGTAAATCAGAATATTGCTTTTTCACCGGTGGCTATAATTCATAATAAAATTTCATCGGCGCCCGCTAATTTGAGTTAAGTCAAAACCTCCTCCAAAATATCGTAACGTTTTCTTCGTGTTACTTTTGCCTCCTTTAATTGAGCACAAAATGTTGTGTAATTACAGTTGTAGTGAAAATAATTTACATCTAATATAACAACCAACTGCTGTTGGCTGAGGAAAACAGGCGGAAGTGAGATAAAGTTATAGAAAGGAACATTGTAGGATATTGAGTTTATAGCAGTATTTATTGCTCCAAGGACATCCACTAATTTAAAAAGTAACGACATGAGCAGGTGCTTGCGTGTTATTGCATGCTCTGCTATTGGTTTCCATAATTTCCCAGAAATAAATTAAACATTTTTTAAAGATATGTTTGCCGTAACTTTAAGGCACCATGGAGGCTATATATTATTTGTATAATCCATGCGTATGATATGTTTGCGTTGCGTATTTGTTTTCCTTTTTTTTATTTTTCGTACACGAGATAAATTTAATTAATTTTATGGCTCTCATAACATTTTTTGATTGCTAAATGAAATCATTTGCACAAACTGATTTTAATTAGAAAAAATTTGTATTTGTTACTCTCATTTTGCGTGGCTGTGTATTTGCAATATAAATTTAATTATATTTTATTATGAGCGGAAGGTAATGTTGCTTAGAAAACACCCTCAAAAGTATGCTGTACATTTTATGTTTCGTCTCTCCTCCTAGTATACTTTATGTTATTTTTTTGTTTTGTTTTTATTAACATCTTGTTGATTTATATGCATTTGTCTTAGCTGCTTTTGAAAAATTTGTTCTTGAATTAAAGTGAGTGAGGGATTTGGGATGGAAATGAATACCCGACAGTATAATCCCATATAGTGCAATGGGTTTATATTGTTGAATGAAAGGTTTCAGTTAGAGTCGTCGACTTGCTGTTTGCATAATTCGTGAAATTTCTGTATATTCGCAAATTTAATTTTCGGAGAATTTAATTGAGATTATTTCCTCTATAATGTAAAGTTCGAATTCATAAGAAAAGCAAGTATGGAATCGCCCCGAATGGTCGAACAAATAGAACTTTTCGCTGCGTCATTGATCGTTGGCAAGTTGCAAAGTTCGATAATTTTAATGTCTTGTTTTGTATTGTATGCATTCATTATAAATTCCTTAGAACTCAAATACACATGTGGTCGAAAAAATATGTACACCTGCTTATTTTTGTTTTATGTTTCATTTTAGTTACTTTAACGGAAAGTAAGCATGGCAATTCTTTTTTATTTAAATAACTTTAATATGGTAATACCTTTAAAAGTGAAAACAAAACTGGAACTTCCCCATTGTTTTCATTGTGAGTTAATTTTGTTCAGGTGTGATTTCAGTACTTGGTCAAAATAGTAAATACATTGCTCAATTCTTTAATATTTTCACAGGCTGTTGTAGCCTTTTTGGAAACACTCATAACAAAACATTTTGTTAAAAAAAAAAATCAGCCATGGGTCGAAAAAGTTATTGTTCTACGGAGGAGAGAAAAATTGATTCAACACTAAGAGAAAGTGGCCAAAGTCTTCGTTCTATAGCAGAATCTATGAATCGGTCGCTATTTTTATACAAAAAGCTTTAAAGCCTAAAAAGCCCGTCGAAACTCTCGGAAGACCCGAAAAAACGGCTTCAAACACAACAGATATCCGTATTGTAACACCTGCGAAGAAAGACCCATTTGTGTCTTTAAGAGCGATTTCAGCAGAAATTGGAAATGTAATCTCATCGCGAAAAGTCGTAGACTACAAGAAGCACATTTACCAGGACAGATATCCAGAAGAGTTCCTTTGCTTGGACAAAAAAAAATTTAAAGGCTAGATTGGCGTTTGCAAGAAGTCATTCCAATTGGTACGGAGGAGTCGGTGAAAGAAATTGCGAAACATTTTGTGGAACGATGAAACAAAAATTAATGTATTTGAAAACGACTGCGCTCGGAATGTTCGACGCCCTAAGGGTAAGAAATTCCATGTTCGCTTTACAGAGAAGACGGCCAAGCATGGGTGCTGCAATATTATGGTCTGGGGTTGTTTCTCTTGGTATGGTGTCGATCCGATACAACGAATTACCGACAATATGACCAGATTCCACTACAAAGATATCTTGAAAAATACGATGTTGAACTATGCTGTGGAAAATATGCCTCTTAGATGGACATTCCAGCAGGATAACGATCTTTGTATGCTAAGTTGTGGTATTAAGCTTTGGATACGTACAAAGTACGTACTTATTGACTTAAATCACGAAAATTTTAATGATTTGAAAAATTTTTAAAATTGCAAACTATTATAAACACAGTGGGTGTACACTGGGCATTTAAAAAAAAACTGATTTGAACCATTGCCATTCACTTTTTTGTGATGGTATGTGTGAAATATAGGGTTTTATACTTTCATACTCTTTGTAAGGTTAGCCTGATTGTGGACGGAGAAGGATTTTATTTTTTCATATGTCTGAACTTAATCATACAAATTATGCATACGAAGTTTCAAAGATCTAGCTTAATTCCTTCTAATTAACGCCGCAGATTTTATAAAAATATTCTACTTTTGCGGCGCCTTGTTTATGACGATACAAATCCGAAAAAGAATCTCTCAGTAATTTTACATATTTCTTTTAAAATTTTTCTTGCAGTTTTAACCAAGGGTCAGGGTGAGACCTATTGCTACCGCTTCCTTGGCAAATACGGTGGCTACTGTTGGATTGTCACCCAGGCAACAGTTGTCTACGACAAACTGAAACCTCAAAGTGTGGTTTGTGTTAACTATGTGATTAGGTAAGTTGCCCACGTTACCATAATTTTTCTACATATCATAGAATAACTAACCTACATATATCACTTAAACATATACAAATATTTCAGAAATAAAAAGTGTTAATGAGTTGTTTTAGGGGTTTTAGGTTTGAATATCATATATAAAGAAATTGGTTCACATCTCGCAGGAAAATGGAAACGTTAACGAAAGAAGCCTTAATGTATGCTTTACTTTGAAATTAATTTATGGCCATGCATATGCAATGGAAAATTATTAGCCTTGATATATACATATATTTTTTTTACAATTTTATATCATCTTTTATATAGTAAAATGAAGTCGAAATATATCGACGATTAATAGCATAAATTGTTAATGTCTTTTAAAAATACTTTCAAACTATCGTTTCAAATGTCTGTGTCAACGAAGCAATACATTGTAGATGGAAATAACCATAACATGTGACAATTGTTTTTAGAGGCACAGAAGCAAAGGGCTGCGTTAACCGAGTTATACCAACCTTAGCTGAACTCTTTTCACTCTTTTTTCGGGTTTGGGAAAATTATTTTTCTTTTTAGTTTTTCAAAAAAAAAAGTAACCAAAAATGTTTGTTGTTTGATGTTATAACAATCCATAACTTTTTCCTCCTCTCATCTATAATATTAAGCGTGTCCTTTACATCAAAATGTTTCATATTATTTTGCTAAAATAACGCCACAGTCTAATTCTTCAAACAAAATCACCCACAACAATTATGCAACGATGGCTTGGAAACAGATCTACGTATTTCCTTCAAACAATATTTGTAATGAGAATAGTTTTCGAACTCATATTCGAACTGGTTGTTTTAGAAAATCAAAAAAAGAAATGTTCCTGATATCATTTCTTACTGTAGAGAAGGCTGATTTTAGATTATGCGGTTTATATTATGCTTATTTCCTTATGCTTATTTCACCTCCAAATCATTATGATAACATTTCCCTCGCCTAAATGTAGGCAGCATTTTACATATTTCAGCCTTAAAGCATGCAATATTAGCAACATTAAATTTTATATTTTCTATCAACTTCATTTATGTTCATTTCCAATTATATGCGACAGTATTGGTTTTCCACACACAAATGCAAACGACCATATTTCTTTTTTCATGCTGAATAATAAAAAGCAATTTCCTTATAATCTACGTTAAAACGCTAGATGCAAAATTTATAATGACAAGGCTGCCACAGACATTTGTAACGCAATTATGTATTCAAAATATTGACTACGTTATCTTTTTATTTTTTATACATTTATTTTGTATTTGGCGTATCTTTTCATCTGCTTAGAGAATTTTATGACACAAAAAATATACATATGGATGGCTGTCTATCTGTTTGTCTGCCTGCCTGCCTGAGCTTCTTCGGCTGCTTGACAATTTGTTCAGGTTAGTTTAATTCGTCACAAATTCGTATTATTTTGCTCCATCATTTTTCTTCTTCTTTTGGTTCATTTATCCAGCCAGCCGTTTGATGAACATTCGTTTATTTATTTTCATTTCTCGGAATAACAATGAGCAGCATCTTTCTCTAGATACAACAAATTTTTTCGTTTAAATTGTTTCCACACAAATTGGTTTTGTGCCTCATACGTTCACTATAACGTGTAGTACCCAAATTTGATCGTCGTATAGGAGAAACCCTCTGTGCCGCCTTCCTGATTTGTTGGGAGCATTTTAAGTGATGACATACATTTTCAAGAGTAATTCATCCATATGTATCGCTGCCACAGTTATCCAAAGTCGCTGCCTATAAAATCGACTGACTTTGTTTCTTCGACGCTGCTGGCATTGTTATTATTTCGTAACTTACTTTGAATTTTCATAAAATTTAAGGCATATGTGAGTATTAAAGAGTGTTGACAAAGAATGGTGGATCCAAGGAAAAGTTTCAAAATAAATATGAACTAACCTTAGTTGATTCCTAATTGCTTTAAATTTTAATGTCATCATAACTTTATTTAGAACCTTCCATATCCCTCAAATACCTCCTAAAAATATGTTCCAAAATTTAAATTGTCTTTAAGTTTTTACCATCCTTAGTCTTAACATTCCTCAATTTTAGGAGCCTCTCATTTGAATATATCGCTATTATGGTATATTAAAGAATTGTGTTTTCTTTGATAAGATTCCAAAGCTTTGTATGACAATTATAATTCGAAATCTTCCTAAAAGTATCCTACAGTATTTAGATTATGTCTGATCCCTTAGCCCCAAAATATCACAATATAAGAAGCCCATCATCAAATTTGTTTATTATACCGCTATTATAGAATAGGTTATAGAAGAATTGTGGGTTCTTTATAATGTTTCAAAGAGTTTTGTAACAAAATTTGTCTTTGAAACCTTCCCAAAAGTATGCTCCACTTTTTACATTATATCTGACTACTTAGTGTCCATTTCCTCTAAAATTTCACAATATTGCAAATTTATGGAATATATCGCTTTTACATCATGATTTTTGAAAAATTTATGGGCTCTTTACAATGTTTTAAATAATTTTGTAACAAATTTACAATAATATATTGTATCTAACTTCTTAGTATCGCCTAGTCCTACAATATCACAATACTGTGAGGCCTCATTAAATTATTAAAGTACAGTGCTGCACAAAATGATAAGACACATCAACATTTTTTGTTTATTCCCTTGCAAATTATTTGTTATTAGAAATTTGGCGAAAACGAAAATAAGGAACGAAAGAGCAAAGTATAGACTGTGAAATAGTACCGTTACTTACTGTTTTTAGCCTTGCCTGCAAATGCACCGATAAGTTTTCGTTAAAGTGCAAGAATTTTGCGTGTTTGCTAGCGTATCACAATGATAAGACACAGTATTTAAAGTAAAGTTAATGAGGTAGGATTGCGTTATTTGGTGATTTTTAGTGATTTAAACTGTAATATTGACTAAATTAAATAACATGGGATAGTCTAGTTTGCTTAGGGAGGAAGAAAAAAGCTCCATCCTGGCCAATTTAAAGCCGGCTGGACTGTTAGCCAAATTTCCCGTGGAATTGGTCGTAGCCTTACGGTTATTTCCAATTTTTTGAAAAACCTGGAAAGTTACGGTACAAAACGAAGCACTGGTTGAAATCCAATCTTTAATGAGCGAGAAAAACGGCGCGGATCGCTTACTTTGTTTACAAGTAAGCGATTCGACAATATCCTGTGCCCAACTTGCTTCGATTTCCGGCAAGAAAGTATCTGCCATGACTGTTTGGAGAATTTTAAAACAGTCTAAGCATATTGTCCGAGGTGTGATTAAAAAGATACCCCATTTAACTCCTTGTCGCAAAGTTCCCAGGATAAAATTCGCGCTTAGAAACTTACAAACAAACTGGGACTCGGTAAGAAAAATGTTATATCGGGACCTTGCATGTGTACTGTCGTTTTTTTAAATAAAGGTAATTTT
>JAHXMU010017775.1:0-10256 GCA_019455685.1 Philornis downsi
CCAGTCAGAGATAGTAAAGGAAAAAGTACACGCTGCTGTTTGTTGCAAACTGAAACAGGCAATATGGATCATATTGGCCCGCAACCAAAGAGAGCGCCCAGCAGAAGACAACATCAATCATGAGAGGCCACGGTAATGTCTTGACGTGACTTGCCATACCGTACTGCCGAATTACCCAAATCATTCGCACATTTCTCCGGCTGGTGACACTTATTGGTCGCCGTTCTGAAATGAAATTTTGCAAATTGTTCCCAGTATTTCGGAGTTCCTACTATATGAACGCAAACAGGCAACACCAAAATGTTGCAGTTGCTGTCAATCTGGTAGAGATATTAGCCATAACATGGCCGGCGACGGAGGAGCACCCAGACTCGGATGCTTGTATGACATTGCCCCAGCCATTTTAAAGCCATTAAAAATATTAAAAACTGTGACGGTGCCACAAAAATTAACATGAAATGTTTTTGTATGTTGTAAAATATGAGTGCGCATATGACCATGCCGGCGTCTGTCTGATGACAAACTTGATATTGAAATGATAAATGATGAGGCGACTGTTTTGGTAAAACTTGATGCAAAAGTGGCTCTTACCATTTTTGGCAACATGTAAATTTAAGGTTTTATGAGATACAACATATTAGATTAAATATTTGTTTACCACAGAGATTTTCGTTTATGGAGAAAGGATTTGGCCCTCAATTATAATAGGGTAAATTTCGACCAGTACATAGAATACAGCTGGCCAGATTTGAAACGATGCATCGTTGATTAACTTAAATATGGTTGGCAACATTTTTTTAAATAAAAAAAGTATAACCTTGTAGTACCAAGTACAGTTGAACTTCTTTAACTCGAATCACCATTATCCTAAAATAAAATCCGACTTATGGAGAATTCGAGGAGATTTCGAGTTATGGAATTGCATACATATACTGTACATTTGTTAATTTTTAGTCTTAAGAAAACACACGCCCTGCATTAAAACTTAATCAGTTTTATTTTAGACATACATACATACACAGATATATTTATTTAAAATATGTTGTTATTTTTTGTAGTTAGTATGTAGTAACTCTATTTTATTTAACGCTTTATAGTGCTCATCGCTTGTATTTTCATTTGTTTGTAAATACAAGTATAAATTGTTTAACGAATCCTCCACAGTTTTTCTGGATGGTTTTCTAATAACTTCTTCCACTGAACCCTCCTCATCACTATCTGATAAGCTTTCAGTATGAGTTATTAAATGGTTAGAGCACTGTTGGACTATATCGTCATCTGTAGGATAACTTGATATAACAACATCATCATCAACTTCAATGTAATCGAGAAGAGTCCCTTTGGAAGTAATATGATTCAAACTTAGCCAGGCTTCATAGTTCGCTTCCACAAAGTTGAGATCTTCATTAGGATTGCTTAAGAACATTAAAGGTATGTCATCCTCTTCGAGAAAAATTCGACATACAGAAGCTTGTGCCATCATTTTTATTTAAGTTATGGAGAAATTCAAGTTATGGAAGTTCGAGTTATTGAAGCAAAACTAAGGGGAATTCACCACATAAGCGCTCTTGACACTAGATTTGCTTCGACTTATAGAAGATTTTAACTTATAGAAGTTCGAGTTATAGAAGTTCAACTGTATTCCTTTTCTATTACCTATCGCTGGTGATAACTATCGGTATCGGTGATAGCTATCGATAATTAACGTTTATGTACTTTCATGTGTATGGCAAATCGTTCATATATACGGGATGGTAAGAATGCATCTGTAGTAAGCATTGTTGCCAGAAGTTGATAATAAGAGAAGACAAGCTGAAACAAGTTAAAAAAAAGTCCAGAAAAAAACTACCATTTTTTTAAAGAGAATTGATGTAGTTTGAACTGGCATATATAAATTTTTATCGCGTTTTATAACTGGAAACTTAGCAGATGAGATCTTTACTCATACTAAAAGTTCTTGCGGTATAAGATATATATTTATAATTCAATTCGATTCTATTCATTCGTATAAATTATAAAAAAGTGTAATTTTCATCCAGTCAACAGCATTTCCCTTCGTTTTTTCGATTCAATTATTTTAAGACAACATTTTCCATATTATTATGTACTATCAGTATAAAATATCCAAACCGACAAAACAGTTTTTATGGGCAGAGGCCGTGTGTAATTTTTTTTTATTAACAAATTGTTATTTACTTCAGTTACTACATTTAAAAATCCGAATAATATCTTAATACAGGGTGAAGCACAAATCGTGATACGAACACAATGTCAATGCTGTTATATAAAGATGTTGAGGGAGTTCCTTTACCCAGAACTGCGTGGACAACGTATTCGTTTCAACAGCATTTAGTTCTAGCAAGGTGGAGCAACTGCACACCTAGCCAGATCGGTTATGGCGGAGCTCCTACGAAAATTGCCAAGCAGATTAATATCCAGAACCTTCACTTTTCGCTGGCACCCAAGGTCATCTGACCAGTCTGCACCAGACTTTTTTTATGGGGGTTATGTCAAGCAAGAGATGTGCAAAACGAAACCAAGGAATTTGACTGAATTGAAGCAGTCCATTAAAACAATAATTGAGGTGATCCGGACTTTTACGCTTCAGGTCGCAATGAATAATTTTCTGATCAGTTGCTGCATATGCGTAAATAAGCATAGAAGTCATTTACGGTCTGTCATTTTCAAAACCAAATAGTTATATAAAATAGAATTAAAATTTCTGTACAATAAAAAAATAGATGAAATACATTGATTAAAAAAATGTATTTGAATTTCTTATTGTAGCACCATTGGTGCGCCACCTCGTAATTGTGAAACAATTTTTTTGAAGGTAATAAAAATAACAAGAATTATATTCTGATTAGTTTCAGATGATTTAATTCAATTCAGTTTTATTCATCCAATGTTTTGTCGTTCAAAAAATGTATATAAAATAGTTAGTGAGGTCAAATCACGCAATTTTTACAGCAAATAACATTTAGAATTTTATAAAATCTATTGGTAAAATTATGAAAACAGCGGCAAAGGAAAAGAGGGGGAACCCCTTTATAAGATTGTAACTGTAGAAAAAGGTTTTTCAAATATTTACAGAAAAAAATACGGTTATAATACTGCTATTAATCTCAATAGTCAGTTATAAAACAAATATTTTTAATTTGCTCCATTTTAGGTGGTAGGATATCAATTTTTTGTTTTCAAAAGTAAAGTTAAATAAAACACTTTTATGATTTCGATTAAACTTTTATTTCATTATAATGCTTAGACCTTGCCATTATGTAAGAAATACAATGACATTTCCTTTTAAGGTTCCTCCTGCGTCATTTTCGAAAAAAATAGGGCCCAATGACACCTCCAGACCATAATGCGCACCAAACAGTCACTTTTTCCGGATGCAATGGCCTTTCCACAATCACTTTTCTCCGAGGCCCATATGCGACAGTTTTACTCCTTGACGTAACCACCCAGTGAGAAGTGAGCTTCATCGCTGAAGAAACTCACCACTTCTGTAGGAAGTTTCAACTATTTTAACGCGTTGTTCGGTTGTTAAATGAACCATATTCGTAATAGGCGAAACTTTCACTACTTAAATAGATAAGACTTCAGATGACAGGTATTTAACACCTGACAGCCTTGCTAGACCGGTGGTTCTGAAACCACTAAATAAATTTTTAGCTTTTTAAAAAAATCGCTGTTATGAAAATTTATTACAACACTCGAGATATTCAGAATTTTGAAAATTTGCATTGGCGACGGCATGCGCCTTGAGAACGTAAACAATGACAGCAAAAAGCATATTCTTGCTTATATACATTTTTAAATATTTTATGAAATTTTGCAAAACTCGCTGCTTTAAAAAATGGCTATAACTTGTGAACTACATCGAAATTTCGACAATCGAAATAAGGGCAACAATAATAAGGAATAAACCCGATTTTGCCCTAACCCCACTTAAGTAATTTTTTCTTTCTTGAAAATGCAGATATTATATTTTAAAATTGCAGTTTTTGACTACTCAGAGTTTGAAAATGAAGCTTGAGAAAAGTGCTATTGAATTATCATTCAGGTTATCTTATTTCGAATAAATATGTAGTTGTACTGCAAACGAAAGGTCTTTATATAAAATGCCTTGGACAGGAAAGGGACGGGCAAAAAATGAAATTGTCGCTACCGTTGTGAACGCAGCGTTAGCTGATATAGGTTATTAACGCAATGAGAACTGAATTGATTGGGAACTGAATCTTACAAATTGTAATGGGTCTTAAGCGTATTTAAGACCAATTAAATACGCTTAAGATGTGAATATCTCACATTTGCCAATGCTCATAAAGGTTATATAAAAAAATTGGCAAATGCTGAAGATAAAAACTGTTGATAAATTTTCGCCATTCGATTACTTTAGACAAACAAACTGCATATTGTTGTTTAGTCGCACTGATTGTAAAATATGTAATATTGTAATACAGCCAGAAGTATGGAACGACATTTGAGTCCTCTGCCCCTATGTGTTCCTATACAAAATGACCAATTGCTAAGCTATTCCGCTAGCTGACAAGGACGGATCATTAAATTGCTGCATTAAATATAATATTTTGGTTGTTTCAACTTAACTTAAACTTAACTTAAAGAGTTTGCTATATTTTCAAGTCGTCCGCCCGGACTCAACCTCAACTTGACATCTCGAATAAGATACTTCACAGGTGGATGTACGATCACGTTTAAATTCATCCAACCGATTGTACGCAATATCAACCAACTGGATGTTGACTATTCATTGCAAGTTATACAAAGATATTTCGCTTTAATAATCTATAGAAATTCAATCACGTAACTAAACATACACCAAAATTTGACAATTAATAACTCAAAGCGAATTTTTTGAGGAATCATTGACTTGTTCACTTATAAAAAAACTTGTAATACTCGTTGTATGCTAGTTAATTTATTAACTTTATGCAATTTTCCATTCTGTAAGTGTTTTTTTTTTATTATTATTTTATTACTGACTACTATTATTCGTTTAAAATTTCATAAAATTTATAGTGATTTCAGTTCTATGACTCAAATTATGCATACATGTTGATTTACAACAGAGGCAAATGTTTCATGCCAGCTGGCTGTCGGTAGTGACCCTAATTTTTCACGATATTCACTTTACAAGTAGCACAGTTCAACTTCAATTAATGTTAATTTCATAAAAAATTGCTCATTCCATTCAGTTTCGAATGGCAATTCAAAAAAGACCTTGAGCAAATCTAAAGAGACCATAAGACCTCTCCTCTCTCTCTCTCAATGTGTGATTAATGGAAATTGTGATTTCGAAAGAAAATTACCATACTCCGATGTGCACGAATACAAATACGTGTACATATGACTCATATGAAATTGGATGCTTAAAAACAATGAATAATAAATAATATGCTTAGCGAAAAAGAGTAACGAATGTAAGCAGATCTCATTTGCTGGAATTATTTTGGAGAAGCAGTCTAGAAAATATAAACATGCAAGCTACTCAGATTTTTTTTTTTCTCAACCCGGAAATAAAACACTTTTGTTTACACCAAAATCTGTCAGAACAAACAACTTTCAATGCATTTTTTTCCAGTGTACTCGTATGTTGAAAATGAAGTGATTAATTCGCGATGTTTTAGCTGGTTTAGACGGATATTAGGGTGACATGTTAAGTAATGATGATTTCCAAAAAGGAGACGGGGTTCCATTCAAGGCATTGCATATAAGAACCGTTTGTTTCTTGTTCAAAAAGCTTAAGGCTGCGTTGACAATGACAGCGACAACTTCGTTCTAACCACCTTCTTGGCACTCAAACCATCTCATATGAAGTCGGCTTATTTTTCGTCCATCGTTTAACTGTCTTCTGAATAAAAATACAATCTATTTCAGCTTCAGCCACATTTTTATTAGAAAAAAAAAAATAAAAGATTACAATGAAATAGGGCTTCTTCCGATTTTCATCTTCAAATTCATAATTATCGACAACTATTTAATAATATCATAATATTATCCATACAATATCTCAATTACATATAAAGGGTGTCCCAACAAGAACGCAAGATTTAAATAACTGATGCAGCAATTGAATTGTTTCTCTGGCTGTATGACATGTGGCGCCGTCTTGTTGAAACCACGTGCCCTCCACATTCATTTCTTAATTCTAGGCACGAAAAAACTGGTTATCATTTCACGATACCGAACATCATTGACTGTTTGCGCTTGACATGCCTCATTTTCACAAAAAAAACGGTTCAATGATTCCTCCAGCCCAAAATCCACACCACACAGTGACACGTTGAGGATGCATTTGCTTCTCGTGAATCACTCGAGGATTTCCCTCCTCCCAAATGCGACAATTCTTCCTATTGACGAAGCCATCAAGATGGAAATGGGCCTCGTCACTGAAGACGATTTTATCGGCAAAATCAGTGTTTTCAAATTTGTCTCTCCAATAACCATTTAACGAACTCCCTTCGCTGTCCATGGTCAGCTGGCTTCAGTTCCTGAGTCAATTGAACTTTGTATGCATGAATATGCAAATCTTTCGTCCAAATTCGCTGCATAGTAGATTTGGAGACACCAAATTGCTGAGCTCGGTGTCGAGTTGAGGTGGATGGAGTTTGAGCGACATCATCACGTACAGCTGCGACATTTTCGGTCGATCGACCTGGTCGAAGGCGCGTTGTTGTCTTTACATCACTAATAGACTCAGTTTTGGCAAATTTATCCGTAATTCTCTTCACAGTTGACTCTTTTGGAGCATTATTGTGACCCCAAATTGATCGCAATTTGCGAACTGTAGACGCAAAACTTTCACAATTTTGGTAAAACAATTTTACAATGAGGATGCGTTCATTCGTGTAGCGCTCCATTTTTATTAACCTCGTACCTTTTACTAGCAAACAATAACAATTGTTTAAATGTCAAACAATGACACTTCGAATGGCGCCAAATTTAAATCGTGTGTTCTTGTTGGGACACCCTTTATTTCATACATAACAACGATGTATTAATATCCAAACAGTGTTGCCAAATTAGCGTTTTTCAGCTAGATTTATCATTTTTTTCCAACTTGTTTAGCGAGCAAACATTGGATTTAACTTTAAGCCTTTTTTCTGTTTTTTTTCACAAATTTCTCTGATTTTTTTGGAATCTTTCGCTAAGTATAATATTGAAATTTAATTCAAGTCTAAAATATTTCTACTAAAAATGACTACAGTAGCATTCATATTAATGGAAAACGATGTGACTACGAAAAAATTTTGGCTCTGCAGGCGAATGAAGCATCTCACGTTCAGAACACCAGTTTTCAATTCATTGCGCTGCTCGGAGATAGGTCGAAACCCTTTTTATTTTACTGTGAAATAGATTGGAGACATTTTTACGAAGTGGAAAAATATAACTTATTAAAACAGAAACTTGAAACATTTAAATGGTTGTGTAGAAAAATGAACATTTCAAAGGCTCTTAAACAAAGACAAATAATTTTAAAAATTTAAAAGGACTAACTCTAGTATAGAAACCCTAATCAAATAATCTGGATACCTGAGTCTAAAGTAAAAAAAATTATAAAATTAGTAAAAAATTTAGGAAAACTAACTCTAGAACTAAAACAAATTGCTAAAGAAAACTTAATTATATGATCGGGGTTATTTTTTAACTTGTTGTGTCTGAGTCTTTTCTATATTGAGTAAAAATGAACGAAAATTTTATACATTCAGTAATAAAATATCAATATTAGTAAAAAAATCAACATCACACAATATCTCGAACTTGTTGATCAAATCGAATTTTAAATTTTAACCGAGGTAAATAACCTGTTAATCAAAAATTAAGTTTTAGAAAAGGAATCATACAGCCTTGCCCATAAACATTGTCAAACTTTGGCAATACTATACAAAACATCGAGGAAAGCGCTGATTAAAATGTGATTAGTAACGTCACCTATTTGTTACTTTCGACAACGCGCCGTAGAAAAGAAATAACGTAAAAAAAGTGGTTCACAAAATTTTTGCTACCATTGCGAATGCAGCTTAATTCAACTTCGGCGTAAAAATAGAACTTAATTAAATTTAAACTTTTTTTCGAAATACAATTATATAATACAAATGAGAATTAGATGTTGCTTTTTCGAATTTCTTTTTCAAATTCCGATTTGTTCACAAAAATTTCGGCTGCTTGTTTCAAAAACTTTAATTTAAACTGTATTACTATCCATACAATGTATGACAATGACATATGTCATTTATTTATACAATTTTTTATGTTTATTTAAACAGTTTTGGGTTAGAGACTGGTAAATAACTCCTTTGTGTTTGAGAAAATATAGGGTGGCGCCTAAGCAATGTTAAGATTTGATCAGTGAATACATCTTTTGTTTAAGTCTTTTTTTTTCGCTCTCTTTACATAATTAACTAAATAATACTTGGGAAATTTATGATGGAAAGGCTCAGCACAGAACAAAGAACCAAAGTTGTTTAATTTTACTTCGAAAGTCAGCATTCGATTATTCAGAGCATATCGACATTTCTTTCATGTTCGAAATGCTCCTAGCACTCCAACAACTTACCGATTGGTTCAGCGTTTTGGGCAACAAGGCGTTGTCTGTTATCTTCCGCGTGCTGGCAGACCTCGTGCAGTTCGAAATGAAGTGGCCATTGCTCAAGCGTAAGCGAGTATTGAGGAAAACCCCGAAACATCAACCAGGCAACGTTCTCAGCAGTTAGAGATGTCCAGGTGGTCTTTGCAAAGAATTTTACATACGAGTATGTTACATCTTTTCCCATATAAGATGTAATTGGTTCACGAGTTAAAACCAAATGATGCACAAGAACGTATTCAATATAGTCGCCGTTAACGTTACTTATGCATCACTCTATATAAACAATTAGTCAATCAGTTCTTCATTCTAAAGTTTTAAAACAAATACATTATTTCCAATGCGAACGCCAGCTGAAAGTGTTGCTAACTTTGTGAACGTTACTTAAAAAGGATAAACCATAAAACGAATCTGGATTCGCCTGTGACAAAACCAACAAATCATAGTCAAGAATACAAATTGTGTGGGTTAAAAACAATTAAGCTGCAATGTCCTGCCTCAGAAGAAATGAGATGATAATAAGATGTAAACGTCATCAGGCCCAATAACTGGAACCATAGCGTATCATTAGATCCACAAAAAGTTAACTCCACATAAGTTCCATCTATCGAACAGTTAGCCTCAACATAGCGCAACATTGCAGAGATATCATCTCATGGAGGAGGGAATGTATATTACAACAAAAAATGAAAGGTACATTAAGAAAGATCTTCTGCAATGCCTCCTTGAGTAATGCATGTAAAGGTGTTTATAGCAAACGCTAGTGGGCGCTCTAAGAGTGGAAGCTGTGACAGCTTAAAGTGAGTTAAGGGAGTAGTCGAAGAGCTTAGAGGAACATGAGGGGATAAGCCTTTAGATTGATATTTTTAACGGAATTCCATCCAACATGCAAATCTAATTGTATTGTGATTATTTTCTAACTTGGTACGGAAGCAAGAAAAAGCGAGGAGAATGTATAGATATAACTCGGAAAAGGAAAAAAGGTAATGATCTTCACCAATACCTTCATTTTACATGCATAAAAATAAAACAAATTCCCTTGCATGCAATGAATGAGATAGAGGAGAGTTTCTCACATCCAGTGAGTTTACACGAATTCTATTTTTTGACTCAGTCAACGGGTCCTACAGATTAACGACAATTCCAAATGTCACAGTTTGATAGCATTTACCAAACTTGTCAGTTATTCGACTACTCAAAGTTATTCGTCAAACACATCGATGTGACTGCCACTCAAATAATGATAGCTGGCCGTATGCAAGATTGAACCCGCGATCATGCAAACGATAGTTGCGTGTGCTAGTTCTAGCGCCAAGGTCGGTCACAATCATTTATATGCATACATATATGCATATTTTAGAGAGGTTATGACATATGGTGGATAGCTCTCCAGAGATTTGGTGTTATGTGCAGGTTGAGCCAAACTCAGGGTATAATCATTTTAAAAGATGTTTCTATTGGGATTCGATACTGCTTATAATTCGATTATCAAGTGATCACTTTTGACTTGACAGCTCAATTTGTTCCTTTCATATGCCAAGATTTATGTCGGCGTTGTGATAAAATTCTTTCACCAACTACGCACCACAAGATGGAGCCAGTCGTTGTTTATTTAAATAGATTTTTTGGGATGTAAACAAACATT
>JAHXMU010017779.1:367-16659 GCA_019455685.1 Philornis downsi
TTCATATTCATATTCATATTCATATTCATATTCATATTCATATTCATGTTCATATTCATATTCATATCCATATCCATATTCATATTCATATTCAAATTCATATTCATATTCATATATTCATATTCATATTCATATCTTCATATTCATATTCATATTCATATTCATATTTATATTCATATTCATATCCATATTCAAATTCATATTCATATTCCATATTCATATTCATATTCATATTCATATGGGAGGCTGCTGCTTAATAAGTAATGGTACCCACCAGCTGAGACAATAATTATTTATGATTGATCCGTAAAATCGATGTTTGTCTTAAAATATGTAGAAATTAGCAATTAATATAATTTCTTGGGAAAGATATGGATATGATCAACGGCAAAAAATAGTTTAATTTTTCGGTAACCTAATATAGGTTTGGCCACAATTTTTTATGTTAGCAATAACAATAAACACTGCTACTACCAGGCATGGAAATTTACTGAAATGATTTGCGCTCCATACTGTAATTGAGCTTATTGGGAAATCACACCAAACAACCAAGAAATAATCTACCAAAATTTAGTCACAATCGGCTGTAGCAGGTAACGTGGAATGCACCCTTTTTTGCATAAAGGGGTTCTCAATAGGAACTAGTGCATATTAAAATTTAACAAAACGATTTGTATATGAGATATGTAATATATTTTTTATTGTTTGGTTTTGTTTGAAAGCCTTACTAACCATTATGTGTAGAAAATCATATCGCTCATATGCCAGCCGTAGCTTCGGTATGTGTCGAGCGTCCGAGAGGTAAATTTTCCAATGACTGGTGTGTAGATCAGACTGAATTTGGCAATGGCAACGATTACGTTAACTGTTAGGGCACCGGTCTTTTTTTGCCTTATTGGCATAGGCAGGAGATGTTCAAAAAATTTCAAAAAAGAGTAACGGGGTTAAACCATATATCAAAATGGATCGAATAACTGGATATTATACGCATGCGGGGATAAGTTCTGATGCAAAATTCGGCAAGTTTATGTCTGCGAAAGGCCGAGCTTTTTTACGCCGAGCGGAATCGATAGCCTTGGATTTCAACTGCATACTCTCACGGATATCGCCGTCATTTTCGACAGGTCTTGTGTTTCGTTGACCTACGGTTTGTTGGCTAGTTGTTCAATAAATCTCTCGGTTCAAATTTGTCTACAAAACTTTGAATAGCCAACTGACTAGGAAGGACGTTCAGGACGATATCGTTGCCGCTAGACGACAGCAATTTTGATAGTAAAGTTTTATCTATTACACATGTTGCTCTGCTCAATGCTGTAATTTGTCATGGAGATTTTTCTTTATTGTCCGAAAAATAACAAACAGGAAAATTAACAAAAGATGGCACAACTCACCAATATTAGAAAACCTGTTAATACAGCGCCCATTGGTGTATTTTTCTTTTTTTTTTACTACTACAGGAGTTCCTTGTCGGGGACATTCGCCCATCATATAGCGACGCTTTTCTTGCGAAGGATGCGAGCGTTCCAGTCTCATATTTATGAGTGCGAAGTATCTTTATAATATTAACGGAGGTCTTCAATATGGGGAATGTTTCGTACTTTTCCTGCTTTAATGTTTGTTTGCATATTAGCAATGATTCAAGAAATATGTCACGTAATAACTTTTCCTGTATCTGTCGCGAGGAGGTCAGCGAGCTGACTCGAGATGAGAGTAAATAGAAAGGAGTATTGGCAGCATTCCTTCTCCTACTGACTGCGAAAGAAGGCCTAGCAAAAGGCCTTACTGCTCTTCCGTTCAAACGGTGAAAATGCACAGGAGGAGTTGTGTGCGTGCGTATACCTTTTTATAACATTCCCCCAACGGAATTGTGGCGTTGTCTAAATAAGCAGCAGCAAACAATGTACAAAATGAAAAATTGTCTTTTTTCTCGCCTTGACCCGGTATTTTGTTTGTATTTTGCGAAATTTTATTTTCCCTCTGTCGTCGTTTTTCGAGCTGTTTATTTCAGTCATAGCAAAAACAAAAAAAAAAAACGTATTGCAACAAAGCGCAAGACGCGCGTCTTCATTTCTTTCTACATACGTATGTAGTCCCAGAAATCTGTTAACTTAATGCAGAACATTTATGTTTTTATTATCTGTTTTTGTTTTCTTTAAGCAAATGAGAAACATTTTAGTATTCTATTTATGCGAAAATGTATTAGTTTTTGTTTACCGTACAATGACTTGAAAAAAATTAACCCTTGTGCGCTAACCCTTCATTCATACTTGTCAACGTTAATTTCATAGTCATCTTCGCTGATTTCAATACTATGTCACAAGAGGTGATCCAGTAGCCCCCCAGCAAACTGTTTGGCAATGTTAAAGGAGAAACTATCTACAAACAAATTTTAAAGGGCTCCCCTTCTTATAGGGTCAACGTGAAGTGGTCAACACAAATCTGGAAATCAATCACATTAGCCTTGCAATATTCTGCGGTAACCGAGATTTCATAAAAATTACGAGAGACAGCTTTCCATAGTCAAGTGGTTTCGCATGCGATTGTCAATAAATGGACACTGTGAGGTATCTGTGGCCCAGGGACAATAGGATTAAGTGCAATATGTCCTAACCGCAATGGTGGAGTAGGAATGTGTCGAAACGTTGTTTGGAGATATGGTTCTTGATCTTGACGGAAATGTACACTGCCGCTCACTTGAATAGCGCCCCCTAATCATTTAACAATTTGTTTCTCCTACTTCCACACATCACCTACAAAAACTTTCAAGTGGAAGTGTCTCGTTATTTAAATTCGCTCTTTTCTTTTAAAATGAGTGAAGAATTTATTCTTCTTTTTTGGTCCATTTGAATAGAACCCGTCACGAGGTAATCAGTTTAAGTGTGAAGGTCTTTTGCAGATCATCATAAATCAGAACGGATTACAGTAATTGTGTATAATTAAATATAAAACAGTCGATTTTATGTAAAATAGATCGAGCAAAACCCTTGAGTGTCGAGGAAAGATTCAAAATTAAAACCTACAAGGAGTGTGGACTTTCTATTCATCAAATAGCCAGAAAAACTAATAGAAGTCGCAAAATTATATCGATATATTTACGTGACACCGAAGGCTATGGAAATAATATGATGAAAGATCGAACAGCAAGTGCTATTACAGCGGTTGATAAGAGGGCTATTCTGAGATTCACACGACTCTGCTGCCAAAATCAAGGAAAAAGCTGGCGTAAGTGCAAGTGTATCAACGATAAAGTGTATAAACGATCTTCGAAAAGAGGAACACCTACTCAATCGATTACACAGCCGGGAAGGTGGTGCGTGGAAGAGGTGCGATCTCTTATTAGAGCACAATAGAGCTGCAGTTTCTCTCTGCAAAAATGAATGCGACTTCATACAAAGCCGTGCTGGAAAAATCTTTTCCTGAAGTTAAACATTTTTTTCGGAGACTTTGAATGGAAACTCCAGCATGGCAACGCGCCAATGCACACATCAAGAGTCGTCAAATCATGAATTAAAAGCCAAGATATTGAGGTTATGAACTGGTCGCCTTTCTCTCCAGACTTAAACATTATTGAAAGCGTCTGGGGATGGCTAGTACGTAAAGTGTTTGAATCAGACAATCAATATTAAAGCAAAAGTGATCTCATTAATGGATCTAAACAGGCCTGGTCGTGTATTTCGCTGGACCTAATCAAAAAACTGTATGATTTTATACCGAACAGAATATATGAATGCATTCTCAACCAGGGCGGAAGCACCCACTACTAAATTTTACTTAAAATACTTATTTTTAAATTAGATGGAAGCAAACAATAATACCTTTAGTTTAGAACTAATATTTTCGTGTATAATCTAATTTTTGTAAGGGAACAAATGAACCAAAATTTGAAATTGAATTTCTGACTTTTTTGTGTTTTAGCACTTAATTCATTAAAATGAAAGAAAATGTATGTTATAGGATTATAGCAAATACGGGAAATATATATGATTTATAAAATCACAACCAGTTCGTTATAATTATTATTTTGGAAAAAATCGAGCTCGATTTAAACGGGGTGCTATTCAAGTGAGCGGCCCTGTATGAAGAAATGGTTTGATTGTGGCCAAGATAATGCAAGATTATTCAATGTTTGGCAGCAAGCGACTGCTCACTTTTTTTGCCATAAGAACTAGCTTGCATTATAGAAATATTTTGAAGCAGTTGATTAGATAGAAACGGGGTTTACCCTCTTTCCCAGCTCTTTTGGAACCTGTTTATTTCACTTTCATAGTCCAGAGGGCTCACGGCGCGTTTTTTAAGGCCTCGAAACTGAGTTCATGAGAGAATTAATGTGATTTCTACTTATTAGGAACTGTGCGCTAAGATCGTTTTTTTTTTTTTTTAAGTTTTAGATTCATTTTAAATAGGAGTATCGACACTTCTAAATAGCGAAGATTTTATTCTCAGTGGGTAACAACTACTGTTCGTTTTTTTTACATTATATCGAGACTTGCATCCAAAAGCGGCAGGTTCTCGCAAAAGATTTTGAATGAGACTATGGCTCCTGTCTAGTTTGCGCCCAATTCCTCTTCCACTGCATCCTTCGTCCTTGTAAGCGATTATTTTACCTATTTCGTATTCTGTAAAACTTTTCCTCGTTGGCATGTCTTTTTTATTACTGAATTTTACCACTTCTTCACAATTCACTAATTGAAGAATTATCGCAAAAACAAAAGTACCTTTATCTGGACAAATCCCAAAGTTTGTGTGCATGGTTGTTTCGTCCAAACAAGTATTTTTTGATAGAACATCATAACAACAAAAAATGTACCGTTACACAAATAAAGCAAATTTATGGGAGGCCTTATAAATATGAAACTCACTTTATTGATTTTAGAATAGAATTAGTCTAGGATATCAAAAACTGTGACCTTCGACCTAAATATGTTACATCTAAAAGCAGTGCGATTATCCCAATATTTTATATACACGAAATTTAAAATACAAACGTTTTGTTATTCCATCCTATTCTTGTTTATTTCGTAATTATATTGTATGTACGAGTATGTGCATGTTGTATTGTCTTAATACTAACATTATCTATCCTGTCTAAGCCTGCGGGTAGACAGTTATATTCGCAAAGGTCTGATAGCCGTTTAATATTACATACTTGTAATTTGTATATTTCTTAAACTTTCTTTCGGTCTAAATGGCATTGCAAGCACTTGCTTAATAAAGGGTGTCCCAACAAGAACGCAAGATTTAAATGTCTGATGCAGCAATTGAATTGTTTCTCTGGCTGTATGATATGTGGCGTCGTCTTGTTAAAACCACATGCCCTCCACATTCATTTCTTCAATTCTAGTTACGAAAAAACAGTTTATCATTTCACGATACCGAACACCATTGACTGTTTGCGCTTGACATGCCTCATTTTCATAAAAAAGGTCCAATGATTCCTCCAGCCCAAAATTTACATCACACAGTGACACGTTGAGGATGCATTTGCTTCTCGTGAATCACTCGAGGATTTTCCTCACCCCAAATGCGACAATTCTGCCTATTGACGAAGCCATCAAGATGGAAATGGACCTCGTCACTGAAGATGATTTTATCGGTAAAATCTGCATTTTCATGTTGTCTCTCCAATACCCAATTACCGAACTCCCTTCGCTGTCCATGGTCAGCTGGCTTCAGTTCCTGACTCAATTGAACTTTGTATGCATGAAGATGCAAATCATTCGGCAAAATTGGCTGCATAGTGGATTTGGAGACAACAATTTGCTGAGCTCGGTGTCGAATTGAGGTGAATGGAGTTTGAGCGACATCATCATGTACATCTGGGACATTTTCTGTCGATCGACCTGGACGAAGGCGCGTTGTTGTCTTCACATCACTAATAGACCCAGTTTTGGCAAATTTGCCCATTAATCTCGTTACAGTTGACTCTTTTGGAGCATTATTGTGACCCCAAATTCGCAAAACTTTCACCATTTTGGTAAGACAATTTCATAATGAGAATGCGCTGTTCATTCGTGTAGCGTTCCATTTTTACTAACCTCGTACCTTCTACTAGCAAACAATAACAATTGTTCAAATGTCAAACAATGGCACTTCGAATGGCGCCAAATTTAAATCTTGCATTCTTGTTGGGACACCCTTTATATGTATACTCATGTTCTTATTCTTATATGTAGTAAATTATACGGCATTTAAATGACATCATGCAATAATTACACCAAATTTGACGTGTATTGAACAAACAAATTGTTGTCTCCAACGTGATTTTGTTCTCCTTTTTTCTTATTTGTTTGTTTCTGTTCATATTGGGAGCATTTCAGAGTGTTTATGAATTCAGTAAAACTTATAAAAACTTATAGTTAAAGTGAAAGCAAAGACATTTTCATAATAATGGACAAACAAGCATACATGCACATCTTATAAATATTAATAATTATTTAGTATCGCAAAACTATAAATACTGTCATTCGTAATCATTACATAATTATTACAATAATAATTATTGTTGTGTCTTTATATATGGCAACGACCACAATTTTAATAATTGTGATTTTGTTGAATTTTTGCCACCTACTTTTTACATTTACATTTCCTTTCTCCACCCCTGCAAAAACTTTCCAAATAATGTATGGAATTCAGTTTTATCTATAGTTCGAGTGCAGT
This sequence comes from Philornis downsi, assembly GCA_019455685.1. Taxonomy (NCBI): domain Eukaryota; kingdom Metazoa; phylum Arthropoda; class Insecta; order Diptera; family Muscidae; genus Philornis; species Philornis downsi. The sequence goes on from JAHXMU010017779.1 coordinate 7,028, forward strand.
GCGATCAGTTGGTAATAAACGATATGTGATACAGTTTAATGCTTGAAGTTGCTTTAGTTGTTAGCTTAGTTGCTAAAGCCTATGCATAAATTGCCTATACTTTGCCATATATTCTAATTTATGTAGATTGATTGGAGTGATTGGTCAGCATGGAGGCTATCTAAAGGATACAAATTTGTGCGTATGTCCATGATTTTCAGATGACTAAGCTTCTTTGGAAAAAAATTTCATAAATATGGGCTGAAGTTAGTGACAAAACAAAAGGACAGATTGAGTAGTTTTACAAGATTAAAATTTTTGCGCGAAATATGGCTAAAATCGATTTTTTGATATTACTGATTTTTTTTAATGGATCGGACTGATTTTTTTTACATGCCCATTAAGAGCCTAGGCAGCCTGCACCTAATGGGTATACTTTTGCAAATTTTTTTTTTAGTGAATGGGAATACTGGGTGGCGCACGAATCGTACTACTTTCAACTGTCAATAAGGGGACGGTTATTTAAAGAAAACAAAGAATTTGACTGAATTGAAGCAGTCAGCCCGATTTCATCCCTTCAGGCCGCGATGGATAGTTTTCTGATCGCATATCATTTACTGTCTATTATCTTCAAATATATAAAATAGAATTGAATTTTCTGTACAATAAAAAAAATTGATTAAAATTGAAAAAAAAAACTATTAGGATTTCTTATTGTAGCACAATTTGTGCTCCACCGTGTATTTAACATGACAGCAAAAATATTTTTATACTTTTTTCTAAATTACTGGGCCAAAATTAAACATTTCCTTATACCTCCACGCATGGAGGTTTTAGCAATTGAAAACATTTCTGTATTTCTTGGACATACAGTCCGCGCCACCAGAATAGGTTCAAGCATTTTGACGGAAATAACTGCAAAGTGCTGCAACAAAAAGAGGTGGAAAGGACCGTGCCACTATTTTTATGTTGCCTACAAACGTTTTTAAGAATAGAGCAAACAAATGAGTGGAAAATACTTACCGTACCACTGTGGAGACTACTTTTGTTTGCCTCGTCAAAAATATGTACATTAAATATGCGCCACTAGAATAGGTTCTAATAAAACAGCAGTAATTTTTATTATAAAAAGATATTTTTTTTTTTAATTTATTTGTATTTGACAGTAAGTTTAGTTAAAATTAACAACTTGTGCTTCAGCCTTTGTTTAAAATTACTTCATAAATGCGTTTAGGCATAAATTTGTACAGGGACGTGATATATTCTAAGTTAATCTCAATCAAAGCCTTTTTTATCGCCAAAATTAAAGTGGCTTTATCATTAAATTGTCGACCGGACTCGTACACTTTTCTCACAAGCCATCCCCACAAGTCTGGCGAGTACGGTGGCCATTCCAAGACATTGACGTTTTGCTCGCTTATCCATGATTTTACAACCCTTACATTGTGGATAGGAAAATTATCTTGTTGGAACATCCATTGTAAGGATCCAAAAATTTCGGAAAAATTCGGAAAAGCCTTTTGAAGTACCAAAGTAGCAATTAGTATCTATTTTTGTCGTTAAAAATTGTAAATCGACTTGGCCGTAATAGGAGATCGCTCGCCACACCGTTACTTTTCCTTCGCCGCTTTGCTGACGGTTCAAATGTAATTGTTCTTTTCCTAGTTCATGGAAATAAAAGTTATATCCATCCGGACCATCAAGATTACACTTCTCATCGGAGAATACGACCGAATGCCACTCCTTGTTCCAAGTCATGTGTTGCTTTGTAAAGTTTAATCGTTAATCTCCGATCGGGATTTAATGGAGGTTTTTTCTGCAATTTTTTTCTTTTTAAGTACTCGGCTCCTTTAATTACTCGCTCACCGTTTTAGACTTAATTTTTGGTACAGAATCGGCAGAGTTGGAGGCAACCCTGAGGATGGCCCTACGATCTGCAGGCGATGTGGCAGCATGGGGACATCCCTGCATGTTTATTCCATAGCTCTCCTTATCTCTTAAAAACTTGGACACTACATTTTGGCTTCGTTCCACCTTTTCAGCAATTCTGATGAGTTGTAAGCTTTTCATTGTGTAGCACTAGAATCTTCGTTTCTTCTTCGGTGCTAAGAACTTTACCGCGACCCATAATCGTTTAATCAAATTAATGTAGGCGTATACACTGATAATACTTGCTTTTCCGACTAGCTTATAAAAACTAACACAATTATCTCTCGTTTACGCCCTTGACCTATTCTGGTGGCGTATTTTTATGTATACTTTTTTGCTGATAAAAAAACAACTACGGGAAATATTTTGCGTTCATTTTTGATGCTCTATTCTTTACAATGATTGATTTCAAAATAAAACTAATGTCACAGCCCCCTCCTGCCGTTGTTGTTGCTGCACTTCACAGTTATTTCTATCAAAATGCTTGAATCTATGGCGCGGACTGTATATAACTCATTTTTCTGTAAAATTTATCCTTTCCGTAATTTCAAAGGTGACTTAGTTTCAATTTTTTGAAAATTATATTATAATTTCGTGATCATTGACATCAGTTACTGAACTGATGGATTATTATTTCCACCACTAATTTCATTATTTAACACTTCCAGATTATATCAGAAAAAGATTCAGAAGCATATATAGGATGGCGCAATAGAACGTGCATATTGCATCATCTTTTTTTTGCGGGGTAGAAAAGGCGCGGGCAGGGGTCGCCTACATCGTTGGGTTGGCGGGCTCATGGAGTTTTAGTCGCTTTGAATCACTTCGACGGGAGGCGTCGCGCATTTTACGAGAACTCTCATTCATATATTGCTACTAGGCGACTATATTGTGCTGAATATGGACTACGGCGAATTAGTGAAGCTCCGAGTGCTAATTTAATTAAAATATGGGTAAAGCGTTTTGAAGAGACCGGTTCAACATTTAAACCACAAGCAAATGATCGCCCAAGAACATCTAGGACCGAAAACAGTGTTGAGAGAGTTATGGAGTCAGTACGAGGAAATCCACAACGAATTTTAACATTGGATCTTAAACTGCATCCATATAAGCTGCAATTAACACAAGAATTGAAAGAGTCTGACTTCATAGCAAGGCTCGCATTTGCTAATGAAATGCTTAATCGATTTGCCAATTTTGACAATATCCTTTTCTCTGACGAGGCTCATTTCCTTATGAATGGGTTCATAAACAAAATTGCCGTTACTGGAACAGTGAAAATCCCAAAATCAAACACCAGAAACCATTGCATAGTCATAAAGTGACAGTATGGGCAGCAATCTCTGGCAGAGGAATAATTGGTCCTTTTTTTCTTCGAAAATGCGCTGGGCCAAACGTCACGGTTAATACGGAACGGTATGTTGAGATGTTGGACGGATTTTTGGCTCCAGAAATTAAAAGTTCAAGAATAGTGAATTCCAGAACTTGCTTCTAACAAGATGGAGCTACCTGTCACACATCAAATGACTCCATGGCGGTAGTGAAGCAGATGTTCCCTGGCAGACTGATTTCGAAAAGAGTTGATATCCTATGGCCCCCACGTAGTCCAGGATTGACGCCTCTTGACTTTTATTTTGTGGGAATACCTCAAACACAAAGTCTACAGTAATAATCCAAGAAACATCGTTCAGCTCAAGGAGAATATCCGTGGTGAAATGACAGCCATTACTCCAGTATTACTGAAGAAAGTTTTCAATAATTTTCGTTTGCGGTTAGAGAAGTGCCGTCGTAGAGAGGGTCACCATTTAGATGATGTTATTTTTAAAAAATAAACTCCATTTATTACTCTACAATGCCTTAGATTTATTTTAACCATACCTTTTGCATTTATTTTTAATCTATTTTTTAAATATGCACATTCTATTGCGCCACCCTGTGCTTTACAGAAAGGGATTGCTTATAACGTTTACAAAAATCTAATTTAATTTACACGTTATCGTACATTAACTTTATTGTTTTTTTAACACCAAAACTTTAGTTTTCCGTTGCAAATATTACCGACATTTTAAAGAACCCTCGTTAACCCGAATATGACCATTCATCCAATAGAAATGGCATTTCCTGTTTTAGTGTTGGATATACACATATGGTCGAAAAAATAAGTACACCTGCTTATTTTTCCTGTATGTTTAATTAGTTACTTTAACGGAGAGTAAACATGACAATTTTTTTTTATTTAAATATCATTACAAAACCGGGGCTTCCCCGTTGTTTTCATTGTGAGTTAGTTTTGTTCAGGAGTGATTTCAGTACTTGGTCAAAATAATAAATACATTGCTCAATACTTTAATATTTTCGCAGTCTGCTGTACAACAAAATATATAGAAAAAAAAAATCAGCCATGGGTTGGAAAAGCCATTGTTCTCCGGAGGAGAGAAAAAGTGTTTCAAGACCAAGAGAAAGTGGCCAAAGTCTTCGTTCTATAGCAGAAACTATGAATCGGTCGCTATTTTTTGTACAAAATGATTTAAAGCCTAAAAAGCCTCGCCGAAGACCCCAAAAAAGCTTCAAAAACAACAGATATCCGTATTGTGTAACACTTGCGAAGAAGGACCCGTTTGTGTCTTCAAGAGCGATTTCAGCAGAAATTGGAAGTGTAATTTCATCGCGAACTGTTCGTCGTAGACTGCAAGAAGCACATTTACCAGGACGGATAGCCAGAAGAGTTCCTTTGCTTAGGCAAAAAACGTTTAAAGACTAGATTGGCGTTTGCAAGAAGTCATTCCAATTGGTCCGGAGGAGACGGTGAAAAAAAAATGGCGATACATTTTGTGGAGCGATTAAACAAAAATTAATGTATTTGGAAACGACTGTGCCCGGAATGTTCGACGCTCTAAGGGTAAGGAATTCCATGTTCGCTTTACAAAGAAGACGGTCAAGCACGGAGGCGGCAATATTATGGTCTGGGGTTGTTTCTCGTGGTATGGTGTCGGTTCGATACATCGAATTACCGGCACTATGACCAGATTCCACTACAAAGATATCTTGGAAAATGTGATGCTGAACTATGCTGTGGAAAGTATGCCTCTTAGATGGACCAGTAGGATAACGATCCGAAGCGTACTTTCAAGTTGGTAAAGGATTGGTTCCAAGATGATAATGTTGCCCTTCTTAACTGGCCAAGTCAATCTCCGGACTTTCTTATGGAGATTTAAAACACGGAATTGGAAAGGACGTTCTTAAAAATAAGGATCAGTTATGGAATTTTGTTCAGAAAACTTGGTATGAAATACCAATAGAAACCTTCAGAAAGCTTATTGCCAACACGCCAAAAAGAGTCAACAAAATAATTGAAAATAAAGGTGGATATACCGGCTTTTAACGAAACTCAGCCAATTTAGCAGAGAAAACTTCATTTTTTTTTACTTTTTTGCTTATTTTAACTAAATGTACTTATTATTTTGTCCAATGTTTTTTGATTATTTTTTTTTGTTATTGTTTTAGTACTTGTTTTATTTCTAATGTTATAACAAAAAAAATTGGTATTCGTTTTTTACTTTTAATTTAAATAAATTTTCGACTAAGAGCCTTTAAAAAAATCTAGCGTGTATTTATTATTTTGACCATATATGTAGTTCATTTATTAGCGGTCGTCCCCCCACTAAAAAAGTTCAGCTACCTTTGACATGATAATTTTATATATATATTTATATATAAATATATATATATATTTATTAAAATTTTTGTTTTGTTGTGTTATTGCTTTACTGCACCATTTATGTATTGACTGCTGACATACAGTGTCGGCGGGGTATTGGGTTATATGCATGTTTTTACTATCTATATTTTATATCCGTTCGATACTGGCTGTTTATTCCATGTGAATCGAGTGAATAGTGACGATTGGGGTAGGGGTTTGTGGAAATAATAAACGTAACATGAAATGCTAAAAATAGAAGGAAAGACAGCATTTCTGTTTTATTATTGCGAGAAGCAACCGTAAATAAATGGGGGTTTTATACGTATATGAATATAAATGAACAGATGTAGATAGATATAAATGACACTGATGTACGAAAATTAACGCAGTGTGATTGAAAATCCAATTATAGGTTCTTGGGGCTGTAACTACATTTATTGATTACGATTACATTAAGAAAAGACATATATCGGCGTTTTTTAATAACAACTAAAATTTCGGGTAGTTCGGAAAGTTCGTTCGGTTCTTAAAAGAAATTTATTTACAAATTTATATACAAGAAAACAACTATTTTAACGTACGAATATTATACAATCTCCGTCTTTTTTAATAACTTCTCCCTGGAAGCTTTTTAATTCCTCTTTCATAAAACTCGCGTGGTTTTTCTGGAAAAAAGCGTTCAATTCAATTTTTCATTTCCTCGTCGTTATGGAAATTCAAATCCTTAAGTAGTTGCTCAGATTGCGAAATAGATAAATGTCGAATATGGCGGGGTCTGGTGAGTACAGTGGGTGAGGTAAAACTTCCTACTTAAGCTCCGGCAGTTTCTGACGACATCGAGATTGCTCACAAATCCGAGGTCTTTTATGACGCCGTGAACGGTTAAGACAGATTTTTGGATTATTTCAGTTATTTGCCTAACTATTGCAAGGGGATTAACAATAATTAAATCTCTCTTCCTCGGAAACAATTTTTGTTGGACGTCCTGATCTGGGAGCGTCCGTTTTAACCATCTGTGACAAGTTCTTTCATTTGGTCAGTTTTCTTCTGGAACATACTTTATTTTTCCGCTGGCTTCAGCAGCCGTTCTTCTTTTTCGGAAATAATACTGCATAATACGCTTAAAATGCTATTTTTCGCTCATTTTTCCAATTTTTTAAATTTTTTGAAGACGACATAATCTCGCACGACTAGAACGAGAACCCAATTAAACAATAGTAAACAATTTAGAGAAGGGATGGGAGGAAGTTATGATAGTGTTTGAAAGAACTCTACGTTATGAGAAGTGACGTATGGTGAACTAATGAATTAACCGAACGAACTTTCCCAACAATCCAATATTTAAGATCAATCCTCTTTATTTAGTAATTTCCGCATTTTTTTTTTAATTCCGTGCTTATAATGTAATTAGCGTTTTCGAAAAATCGCTGTTATGGGAGTATTATAACTTTCGGGAACTGGAGTCATTCTCAAGGCATATTTTTGTAGACTTGATATAGTCTCCTTTATGTGAAACTAGTATGGTAAAATCAATGCAATCTTGTGCAGCTTGGAATTACTCTTAAATGGATTTTGCGCACAAATATGTGCAGGCAAGGCAGGAGGCCTGCCAACTCATGAGTTTCGCTACTGGAAAGAACCTCCTAAACACACCTACTAAAACATATTCAAATAATTTTACTTCCTATGTTAGCCACCGACAGACACAGAAACAACAAAAACAGCCGTCATACATGAATATGTGAGGAACGTGCAACATTTATTATTCTATTATTGGAATGTAAAATGTAGACAACAACAACAAGGACAAAGACTACCACTTGGGAATAGAAAGACAAAGTGACTGGTTGGCATAATAAGTTTAGGTCGCTTTTACAATTTCTGCCAAAGATTTACTCAGTGTTGTTGTTCGTCCTTATTTGTTCTTCCTTTGGTCTGCTTTATGCTACCAAAGAGTGTTTTTCGTCAGAAAGACAGGATTTTAATATACAGCAAAACCTATAACTGAAGTCAGATTTTAATTTCTATTTTAATTCAAAAGCTTTTTTTTGCAATAGAAAATAATTTTCACACTATATTACCTGGTTATCACGTTCGATTTGTACAATTTTGTGAACTTTTGCTATGAAAATTCACTTTCAAATTTCCCTGGAATCAAAAACTTTCAATGAAAATTTATAATTCAAATTTTGAGACAGAACTTAGACTTCCTATAAAATTCAAATTTAAATTTTTATGAAAGTTAAAAAAATTTTTTATGGTCGTTCAAAATTTAGAACTTTTCTATGTATGTTAAAATTTCCTATGGAAATTCAATTTTCTTTTTTTTTTAATAAGTCAAATTTTAGATTTCTTAAAAAATATGAATTTTAGCTTCTTACGGGTACTTCAAATTTCGATTTCTATGAGGAATTTGAAAGCTTGAATTTCGAATGGTCTTAGAAACTATAATTCTCTTCATAAGAAATTTGAATTTCGTATTTTTTTAGAAATTGCAAATTTGGAACTTTCATCGAAATTATGGAATGAAAATATGAATAGCAAATATTTACAGAAAATTTTAAATATAAAATTCGGATATTGTGTTTCGTATTTTTACTAAAAGTTGCAAATTGGAATTTTCATAGCAACTATAAATATCGTTTTTTTTTATAGAAATAATGAATTTGAAATATTGTTAGAAAATTTAAAGTTTGAATTTTCGTAGAAAAATTAAACTTCGAATTTTCTTATAAGTTTGAATTTCTGAAAAATTTCTTAGAAAAATTTGATTACTTAGAAAATTTGAATACGATTTTTCTTAGATTTTAAATTTCAAAAATTCTTAGGCAATTTGAATTTCGTGTTTTCATAGAAAGTTCCAATTTTGAATTTTGATGGAAAATTTCGATTTGAGTCGAATTTTTGTAGAAAATTTGAACTTCGAATTTTTTATAGAACGTTTGAACTTCGAATTTTTTGTAGAACATTTGAACTTCGAATTTTTATGGAACATTTGAACTTCGAATTTTTTGTGGAAAATTTGAACTTCGAATTTTTTATAGACAATGTGAACTTCGATTTTTTTTATAGAAAATTTGAACTACGATATTTTTGTAGAAAATTTGAACATAGAATTTTTTTTTTAGAAAATTTGAACTTCGAATTGTTTATAGAAAATTTGAACTTCGAATTTTTTATAAATAATAGAGCGACGTTACGCTAATAATTTTTTAATTTTGGCTTTTTTAGAAAGTTAAATTATTAAAATTCGAAATTTCCATATCACATTTCTTTTCATTTTCCCGCAATTTTTCACAAAATGTTTTTGGTTTTGAATTATAAATTTCCCGTAAAAACGTTGTTTTTATGAATATTGTTTCTATGGAAATACAGGTCGACTGAAGAATATTGCCTACGTTTAGAAACTGAAATAACTTTCTAACTCTTGGAAGTTATTTTTTCTTTATTGATTTGAATAATAATTCATATTTATTATGCTTCTTTTAAGATTTTAAAGAAGTAACGAAAGTAGCGCTTTGGGAGTAATATTTGCGGCCACGCTGTAATAATTTTTCGTGAAAAGTATCTTACTATAAAAATGTAATTTGAACAATTTGTGTAACCGCCATAAACGCGTTTAGTTCTTACTCCCCTAACTATTTGCAGAACAATTTATATTTATCCCTACTGGGATCCGACAATGGCCGTAGTGGCGCAACTTATAATTCTTTACAATTTCATCAGTTGCATAACTGTTTCTCCAAATTTAATTGTATGGCATTTATGGAAAAAGCTTACACATTGCGAACACACATGGACGTCTGTCCTTTCTAGTAGGAGTCAACTTAGTTTTGTCCATTTTGTATACATGCTAATGTCTAATTATATCAATTTGTAGCCTTTTAGTTACTCCACGTTAAGGTCGATAATCACCATTCATTCATTATATATTTAGCTTACTTTATCATTCACTTTTGCCTTTATGTGTGTGCTCTGTCACCACTTAACCTTATAAGAAGTTGAAAAGGACAGCAGTGATGTC
>JAHXMU010017786.1:0-25901 GCA_019455685.1 Philornis downsi
CCGTTTTTCGTTGTAATCACAGATATTATATGACGTAGAAAATATGCTCTTGTGGTTTCAGTGTTGGAAAGCAACACAAAAACGACTTAACAGCACAACATTTGAAGAAATTGTTTACTCATCAAAACAACGTACTCGTAGTACTGAACATTGGAGAATAATCCCAGTTCGAACTCATATTCGCATTATGTCCCCATTAACTCACTATCTTTGTCATGTAATAAATCATATTTCATAGACTTAATCGCAAATGTCCTTTACATTATTATGATACATTTTCGGAATGTTAAAGTTTGCCTGACGACCCCCTTTTTGAAGACTTTGTGTGATCAATGTCAAACTGAATTTTCACTTTGAACCGATGAGAAAATTTATGGCTAGTAACCACGAGTTGCAGAAAAAAAAACACTGCTACGTAAATATGCACTAGTGTGATTTACCGAAAATTTTAGTTGTTTAAAATACTCTGCGTGTAAACTACGCAAAAAGTTGAAAATTTCAAAATCAAGAGTGCGGAAGTGAAAATTCGTTGCAAACATTTTGTTGTTTTTAACGCAACGAATGCAGCTTCGTGTTTTACCAAAAAAAAAAAAAAAAACGCATGAAAAAAGTTTTTGATTTGACCAGTGACTGCATTTAAAAAAGCATGAAGGCGTTAATACTGAAAACGCAAGCATGCGGTTGTTACGAAGTAACTGAAAGGCGATTAAAAACAACTGTTTTTATTTTGTTTCATTTCTAACTCCATTTTGATGGGCTTTTGTTCAAAATACCGGATAATTTTTATGTAAACAATCATTTATTATTCATTTATGCCTGATAGCGGTGAAGCGCTTAATATACAAGATTTTCGTGTGTATAATCGAGTGTTCAAGCCTCAGTACAACAACCATTTTAAGGTGTAGTAAAATGAAATCAATTATTTTTCCATGACATTGAAGACTTTATTTAGTATAGTTTGACTGCTTCCATTTAGTTCAAATATACATCGTTTTGTTCGATAGCGTGTTATCATTTTGAATGTAATTCCGTTGTGGCCCCTTCATAAAAATCTTTGTTGCTATTAGCAAAAACATAGGGCAGCCGATTTTCTCAAGCTTCTCCTGAGGCGCATTTTTCAATAGCAAAATCATTCTTCATAGACAAGAACAGGTGGTAAAAGCATGGTGCCAGGTTCGGATCATAAGGTTGATGCATAAAAATCAACCTACCAAACTCTCGGAGGTTTTGGCAAGGTTCTCTCCAATTTATGAGAGTACAGGTCCGAATTACGAATTTTGACCATAGGCATATGTGTAGACGTCGCCCCACATACGCCACTATAAACCTTCGCCCAGATTTAGGCCCTCTTCCAAAAACCCCAAAGCCTAGCCAGCAAACGAACGGCATTATTTATGGTCATTAACTTCCGACTTCTTGAGCTAGTTGGATCTTGTACCAGTGTAGGTCCAATTCCCGATCCAAAATTCACCAAGTTGCTAAAACCTTAGGAGTCGACTACCACGGGTTCTCTTTCTTCTTCTTCTTGATGTTCCCTTGATGTATGAGTGTGGGCTGTTCATTTACCAAAATGATTGTCCCGAATTTTGTCACCAAACTTTGAATCGCCGTAAAATTGAAGCAGCACATACGATGTTTCCGCTAAAGAACAATTATTTCGATAATTTTTTTTATTTCGCGTGATGCAGCGTAAGCAGCATATTTGACAAAACAGCATGGCCGCCACAAAATGCCAATATCGACCAAACACTTTTATAAAAAACCCGTTAGTACTGACGATTTGAAATTGTATTTGCCAAAAGTCAATAATAAACTGAATTAGACTTCTGATATGGCTTTATATTTTGGCATCGGACGCCTTTCTTTTACACTGTCGATACAACAAATTTTAAATGAGATTTCCTCCTCACAGATACGGCAAATTCCACCGAATTCGGATTGCATGAAAGCAGGTCCACAGTCAGCGGGATATGGGTTAAGGACTCATGTTCTGGGAAATGGTGATGTGTTGGCAAAATGTTTAGTTTTTATTCGACTTACAGCTTTCAACGAGGAAGTCAAAAACTGTTGCAATCAATTTTCGATAATGCTGTCTTATTTCCTAGCAAGCTATCAATTCTATCTGACAGGTAAATAAAAAATGTTATCAGTGCATTAAAAAATTATTTAAAAAAAAACGTGCTAACCTGTTCTAAAGAACATTAGAAAAAATGTACTATGACAGCAGTAGTAACCTGTCCAATAAATACCTCAATAAATTACTCCAAAATAACCGATCTGACACACTTTTGACTCACTTTGAATATGCCCTTAGGAGTCTTTTGATTACAGTACACTCGTACTCTCCTTAATTACCTTCAGATTTATATGCTTTTCACGCCTGCTTGACCTAATTTTTGAATCCCCATTTTGCACAAAATTAGCACGGATAACTAACTTCCGTTTGAATATCATATTTTGGCATTGGACGCCTTTCTTTTACACTGTCGATACAACAAATTTTAAATGAGATTTCGATACAAGAATTTCAATTCCATATCATCCCTTCAAATCAAATATTCATTTTCGGTTCATTAGAAGTTGAAAAACAAAAAAATTTTGGACCAGCAATTTCAAGGCATTATATGTATCTCTACAATGCCTTTATGGCAAAATTAATTTTAAATTCAACCGAAAGGTTTTTATTGCCCAAAATATTCATCAATCCTCTCACCACCTTGGAATTGAATGAATTCATTCCTTTACACTGATACCGAGGGAGGGCAATTAGAACTGTTGCTTCTTGAGTGTTCTTTATTAAGTTATTTCAGTATTATCCGGTGCTTGAGTGCTTCTCATCACGCACCTCCCCTACTTCTGTCTCCCTCTCACTCTATCACACGCTGTGCACTTAATCGCCTTTCGCCTTTATCGTTTATGAGTACTAGCCATTGTTGCCAAACTAAAGCATAACAAATAATCGACACAGATACAAGAAAATCTCATTTTTGTGAGAAATCCCTGATTTGTAAGCGATAAATCTGACAAATATTTAATAAAAGACAGGCAGATTTCATACTGAAGGGGAATACAGGTAAAAATAATAAATGCACATACAGCCAAATCGAGTAAAAAAGGATACAACGTTTCTGACTTTGCGCTCGTACAGCAATTGGTATTGCTTACTCTGTCTAACGTCAATAGTCCATTAAAGGTCGTTGTAGTAATTTTAATTGTACAAATCAAAAGTTTAAGGGATTGTAGTTCGAAAACTATACTGATTTTGTACCTACTTATGAAAAGTTTCTTATGTAAGATATAGTAAAAAGAAATTCATTATTTTTTCATCACATTGAAAGCTAGCTTAGTTAGGATGTTCCGATTTAACCCAGATGGGCACCATTTTGTTCGATAACTTGTTGCCATTTTGAAGGCAATCCCATTGTGCTTCTCTGGCAGAAAATTTCGCCTCTATGGGCGAAATCATTCGCCTTATAGAGGAACACATGGTAATCATTTGGTGCCAGATACAGATGGATGCATAAGTATTTTCCCAATAAAACTCCAAGATTTCGATGGGTGTAGTCTGGTGACGTCCTGATGGAACACAATTCCTCTCCTTTTAGCCAAAACTGGCCGCTTCTGGGCAATTGTTTCCTTCAGACTGTCCAACTGTGGACAGTACAGATACGAATACAAGATTTTGTATTCGGCCATCAATCCAGGCTTGACTACTGTTGCTGCCAGAAACCGATTGTTTTCGTTTGATGTTGGTGTAAATAACCCACTTTTTACCGTCCGCTTCAAAAATGGCTCGATTTTGTTGCGATTCGCAGATGGAAACACTTTCCATGAGGATTTGTTGCGCTAAATTATGTGGCAGCCATTTACCAATTCCTTTTTACATCCATTCTCTTTTAAGTGCTTTGATGGTCGTCGGACTTATGTATTTCCCCCCATTATTCTATCGTCATCTTCGACAATTGGCCTTCCTTCAACTGCTCCAATGTTTGGGGATTATCTGCAAAAACACGGTTTTTGCATGACCTTGGCAGCCAATTGACGTCACCTAAACGTTAAGTTAGGCTTTCTGGAAACTTCTCATGCAATAATGCCAAAATTGGTCATGTTAGGTGGATTTTTCCCCCGTTTTGTTGAAACCATACGAGTACATCACCCAGTTCATAATCTTCAATTGCAGGCAAAAAAAAATGTCGGTTATCACACAGCCATAACGCTCTGAATTGAAATTCGGATTATCCGCCACACATTCAATATCAGAAGTGATATTTTAGACAGTGCGTACATTGCGATGATGCACAGGGCTGACCACATCTGTAACGCTTCCAGTCTCTTCAAATTTCTTTACAATCTTCCCAATTCCTTGCACAGTAGGTCGATTATGACGCCCAAAATCACCCCGTAATGCACGAAATGTGTCCACGTTTGAATCAATAATTTTGTAGTAAGTTTTAACTATTTTTACGCGTTCTTCGGTTGTTAAGCTATCGATATTCGTAAATGGGAAACCTAATACTAAATAATTTATTTTATTATTTATTTAGCAGCTGGCAGCCTTGCCAGATCGGCGATTTTGGAACCACTAAGTGGATAACCCTGTACAAATAATTCATAATATCATCACAAGAAAGAAGAGTAAAAAAACTGCACCATTCTTTATTTTCAAATATTTTTGTAATGAGAAAACTTAAATTCTGATATTAAGCAGGAAGTGAGTCATTCAAATTAGATAAATACTGCTTACAAGATAATTTGAATGTTCCAATACAATTTGAAGATTTTAAACTTGATGTAAAATTATTGTAAGCAATCGCACCCAGATAATCAATGCATTGCGTTGGTGTTATCTAACCTACATAAAGGTATTCTTATATTCGATCAATTCCTAGCATTGAAATTGGATTGATTTTACAAAAAATATATTGTGTGGTAACAAATATTATGAATACAGTTGAAAATAAAAAAGGAAAATGTCATATTCACGTAAAACAGTCAACGGTAGAGATGTTGAATAATTTACCGGTGAATTATACAAAATGTCCAAAGCCTTATTTCGCGGCCATTGTAGATTTTACAGAAACTACAGCTTTCTGTTATGGGAGTACGCGTAGATAATGAAAATGTAGTCAGAGATTGACATTTTAGTAGTTTTATATTTTTATTTAATTTTTCTTAATTTTGTAGAGAATACCTTTTGGCGAGGCAATTTTCTTCTTTACGCTATATATGTATGTATGTATGTATATGCATGTCCAACAATAAATTCCTCTGAAAAAATTTAGCGCACATCTTCTGGCACAAAATGCAACGCAATACAAATGGCCTTTGGTTGAAGTTGTATGTGAATCAGTTCATCTGACTCAAAATTTCTGTGCTGATGGGGATTTACATTAATTGATAAAAGCGACCGATACCTTTCCTTTTTCCTTGCCTACCTGCCAACCAGGCGTAATGCATGTTTCTGGCAACACTGACTGACACCAGTGCATAACAAATAACAAAAGTGTTTCTCATAAACCCAAGCACACAAATCTACAGCCATGCAAGTGCTATGAAGATAAGCCGTGGATAGATGTAAACACATATACACACATGTGTTTGTGCAAACTTTTGGTGTGTTTGGATGATCACTTTTGCATATCAGCCAGAGATGTGCTGCGTTTGGGGCATGCATATCACGCGTTCGTATTGGCCTACACATCTGCTGAATTGTTTCCAGCATTTGCAATCGGTAATTGGCTGCATACTCGTGAGTGTTCGCATATTTCGGGGTTTCCCCATTCAAGACAAATGTGTAGAAATATACGAGTACGAACACATTGTGATGCGGCACGAAAGCGAAAATTTCCGTACCAGCGACGGGGTAGTATTTTGTCCATAACGTACTCACTTCTTCCATGAGGATGTGAATAAATAAACGTCGCTCTCGTGCTGAGAGCCTAAGTATGTACACAAGTTCAGACTTTTACATCATATCCATTTCTTGCTTGTGGTAAACAAAAAGTTACTACACTTGTAAACACTAAACACATCCACGTGTAATGTAATGTATGTATGTATGTTAGTATATTAAACTGTTGTGTAGTTGCTTTATGGGCATGTTTGTAGTTTGTTTGTACGTATGTAGTCATGCTTGTTCGTGTTTTGGGGGGCGGCGTTATAACTTAGACGTCTGGGAGTTTGTGATTGGAATACAACAATCATTGTTGTGTCGGCAAGGAAACTTGCGGAATCTCAATGATGTCCAAACCATGAATTATGCATGCAGATAAATCATCACATTGTTAGGTTGAGCAAATGATTTCTCCTCACAGATACGGCAAATTCCACCGACCATTAAACTAATTAACACCAACAAATGACTGAGTTTGTCATGCGATTGCACTTGAAATCGGATTGCATGAAAGCAGGTCCACAGTCAGCGGGATATGGGTTAAGGACTCATGTTCTGGGAAATGGTGATGTGTTGGCAAAATGTTTAGTTTTTATTCGACTTACAGCTTTCAACAAGGAAGTCAAAAACTGTTGCAACCAATTTTCGATAGTGCTGTCTTATTTCCTAGCAAGCTATCAATTTGGCTGGTAAATAAAAAATGTTATCAGTGCATTAAAAAATTATTTAAAAAAAAACGTGGTAACCTGTTCTAAAGAACATTAGAAAAAATGTACTATGACAGCAGTAGTAACCTGTCCAATAAATACCTCAATAAATTATTCCAAAATAACCGATCTGACACCCTTTGGACTCACTTTGAATATGCCCTTAGGAGTCTTTTGATTACAGTGCACTCGTACTCTGCTTAATTACCTTCATATTTAGATGCTTTTCACGCCTGCTTGACCTAATTTTTGAATCCCCATTTTGCACTATTTTTAACACAAAAAATTAGCACAGATATCTAACTTCCGTTTAAATATCGGAAGAATTTTCCCTCGCATATTTACTCGAAATATCTTTTGATCTGGCAACCACAATCGATTCCAAATTAACACTTATGAAACACTCAATTCAAAAACAAAATTAAAACTTCTATATCATTAAATCATTAAATATTTTGGTGTAACGGCTCGAAGGATCAGCGTTGCCAATTGAAAAGAAAGCTACAACTAATATCCCTAATAATAAAGAAAGAAAAAAAGATGCATCAGGTGGCCAATGTTTTCAAATGTGATATTTCAACAGCTCCTGGCTCCTGGTGATAGTGATGGTTTTACCGGAAGTATCTGGAGAATTTTGTAGTCAGATGGTGATTAACAAAATAAAGGAATCCGCAGCAATAAAAATGAAGTGTGGAAGCGGAAAATACGTGATAATTTACATGGTAAAAGTAATGAAAATAAAAAGGATATGCTCAGAACTATTTGAAAAGCAATAACTTTTCAAAAATTCTGCAACAATACATTCCAGAAAATGTACTTAATGCTAATGAGAGTGGTCTTATCCATAAAGTTTTCAAATGCTGTAAATACAAAAAAAACTTCGCCTTACGCTGCTATTTCTGTGCAATTCCTCGGAAACATATAAAAAAAGCATTTGTAATTGGAAACTTAACGAATCCTCGCCGTTGCTTCAAAGGGACTAAAAATCCTTCTATTCCTTAAACGCTTGGATAACTGATTCTTTCATTTCACAATAGATTAATGCCGAAATTGTGTAAACACAACTGAAAGATTACGTTATGTAGCCGTCATGCCATAAAATTACAATCGATTTCCAGAACATAAATTTTAATTTTCTTCCATCGTGTTCAACTATGCTCAAGACATTGTACAGGGTTATTCATTTGGTGGTTTCAAAATCGCCGGTCTGGCAATGCTGTCAACTGTTAAATACCTGTCAACTGAAGTGTTATTTATTTGGTTAAAGGTTTGCCATTTGCGAATATGGATCGGCTAACAACTGAAGAACGCGTTAAAATAGTTACAACTTACTACAAAAGTAGTGATTCAAACGTGGGCACTTTTCGCGTATTATGAAATGATTATATTCGTGATAATCGATCTACTATGTAAGGAATTGTGCATCATCACAATGAACGCATTGCCGAAAATATCGTTTCTGTTAGTGAAAGTTTGGCGGATAATCTGAATTTCAATTCAGAGCGCCATGGCCGTATGATAACCGACTCTTTTTAGCCTGCAATTGAAAATTGTGAACTGGACGATATGTGGTTTCAACAAGACGGTGTTACGAGCTACACAACACAATCAATTTTGGCTTTATCGCATGATAAGTTTCCAGAAAACCTAATTTTACATTTTGGTGGCATCAATTGGCCACCAAGATCATGCAATTTGACGCCGTTAGACTTTTTTGTGGGGCTACGTCAAAGACCTGGTTTACGCGGATAATCCCCAAACGTTGGAGCAATTGAAAACCAACATTCACAAGTTATCGCCGAGATACCGCCCGAAATGTGGGAAAAGGTAGTCGAAAACTACCTCAAAAGGATCCACTGCTGCAACCAATCCAGAGGCGGTCACTTAAACGATATTGTATATCGTACTTAATGGCAGGGTTCAAGCATTGTAATGAAATAAAAGTTTCATCGAAATCATAGCTTTATGTGTGTTTTATTTAGCTTTACTTTTGAAACCGTAAGTTGGATAACTCTTTACATTCATTCAAGTTACTGCAAAAAGCTTATCGAATTGTCAAAGGAAAAAATATTGTAAATTGATTTCGTAAGGTTTGTATATTTTGTCAGAGCTTCTAATATTAACGTTTTATCTCCATAATTAAAAACTATTTTCAGGACACAGAGTTGAAAGAAATTTATGGCATTGAAAAACGTAGCGACAGTGACATCATGAATATTTCAACTAAATATGCGCCAAATTAAAATTAATGTCTATTTCATGAAACTTCCTATTATTTTTCATTAATCACATGTTAGTTTATTTTTTATTTACTGAATCGATCATTTGTTTTGTTTACTTATGCTGTGAATTTTATTTCTTTGTGAATTTATTTACTTTATTTTTTAATAAAGATTTTTTCCTCACAATGCATAAAAAACGTGTTTTTATTTAATCTTTCTTCTTGGTCTAATTTCGATTTGAGGTATTTAAGCATGACCGTTTAATTGCACTGTATGGCAGGTAATTACGCAGAACTCTCCCGAGTCTCAAAAAAAGCAATTAAGCGGCGTTCAACATGAACGCATTTTTGATGTGCTTTCTGTTTGCCATAGTCTTCTCCTTGTTTATTTCATTCACACTAATCCATTAACATTTTGTTATCAAAATTATATGGTTACTTAAAAAATCGCTGATTTGTGAAAAGCTAGAATTGAGCTCAAAGTAGATTTCCAATTTCCATAGAAAATGCATGCAACTGAAAGCATCGTAATTATCGCCAGCTGAATTCTTTTGAAAAAGAACTGTCCAAATAAAAATCTTTATATATGCATACGAGTACATCTAAATTCTCGGTTTAGAAGATCAAATAGATGTAGACAAAAGTCAATTTAGCCCTACCACATCGCAGGAATATAAAAAAGAACGTATTTATGTGTACAATTTTTTTCGACCGTTGAAGTTTCCTATAATACTTGTGTAAACTAACTGGATAGTGCAATGTCTTCGAACCGATTCAATGCCAAGGCAACGGGTATTAGCATTCACAAACGTATTGTGTCAGTCTCACACCAAAACCTGTCCTTTTCCATCATTTATGATAAACTTGTCTTATTTTGTATGGCATAAATAAGTGCTAAATTCAAAACTGCAATTTTCAGAGTGTTAATTGATTGTTTAATTTGCAAAGAGATATCTAATTGGAAAGAAATACTTCTTTTCCCCGGGATTCCGATTCAAACAACAAATACGATTGTGTTCTTTTTAGCTGTGTATTTAGTTGAATAATTCACAAATAGCATAACAGCTCAGAAATGGTCGGTCATCATCAATTATAAAATACCCTATACTACTGTATATAAAAAAAAAAACAAAAACAAATTCCCTTCCATCCCGTGAATGGCATATGGGAGAGCTTTCCATATTCGATGAGCTTACCCGCAATCTATGTTAGAATTACTATTTTTTAAGTTTGGAGAGACCCAAATCTGGCGAATAAGGTTCGTGATGAAGCAATTCGAACTTTAATTAATCAATAAATTAATTAATTAAATTAATTAATTTTGGCATTCGCAATAATGGATATGTAAGCTGGAGCATAGTCCTGATGGAACAACACTTTTCTTAATCAATAAAAATAATCTCATGCGCATTTCAAAAAACAGACGCCAGGACCTTACCTGCAAATGGAGCTGTCTTTGTTTTTTTTTTGACACCATTCTCCCATTCCAGTCCACTGCTTTGACTGTTCCCTTGTCTCTGGTGGACACATGTTTCATCAATGTTTATAAATCGACGCAAAATTTTAGCTTTATTGCGGTGAAACATCACCAAACGCTCTACTGAAACATCTTCGCGACGCTGTTGTTGCTTTATTAAAAGCAAGCGCGGCGCCCATCTTGCGCACAGCTTTATCATCTTTAAATCTTCGATCAATGTACGATATATAGCACTTTTTGAAATGCCCATCATTTCAGCTAGCACACACTCCTACAGCCGATGATCATCCAACACCAAAATATTTTATTTTTTTCAAACTAGTGGCACCATCTATACGTCAGTTCGGATAGTTTTGTAACCGCTCTCGTATGTGAAATTAAGAATACATGAGTTGAATCGGTAAATTTGCGTGGGAGGCACCAGAAAAGCTGGTTAATCGTTCGATTTTTTCGAATGCTGCCAACCATTATAAATCAATACATAGTGAGTGAAAAGTTAATTTAGCACAGTCTACGAATGGAATCGAAATCTTTAAAGAGCTGTAAGTCCTGTAGGAGTGAGTCTAAAAATAGAAGGAGTGTAAGCTCACTGACTGTTTGAAACTCTCCCATATCTCATTCAAGAGATGCAAGGGAATTTAGTGGATTATCATAAAGATTTATGGTAGATTTATCGTTCCTACCAGCCAAACAGGACATGGACATTGCTCAATCGGCTTGAAGACACATTTAGTCAATGTCTTACATGTTTGCCGTTTCAAATGATATATCGCTTCATTCCTTCGGACGAAAGTATAAGAAGGTCAGCCTTGCTTCGTGAGGAGGACACATCGAAAATATATCTTTTGTCAAACTGAATGTTGGCTGCTAACTACTGTGCTGTGACATCGCGAGTTCACACCTTGGTATAATCAATCGTTACAATAGCATTGCGGCTACAAATCACAATAATTTATTACTATACAAATAATTTACATGAATTGCAAACACTACCTGTCTGTCTGCCTTAGTCTCTCACTTCTCTTGCTGTAGCTTTTAGAATTCTTTTATGCAGAATATTGCCTTTCGGGTTTTGTTTTGCAGTATATAGAAATCAAATGGTGGTTTATCGTTTAGAATTGTGTGAAGACGCATTGAAGGACTTATTTATAGCCACCGGTCTATAAACTATATCAGACAATTGGTTTCTTTTTCCCCTAGCAAACAGGTAAAGGTTTTTTTTTAATATTAAGTCACAATAATAAGAAATACGTAAGTTAAGCACAGTTTCCAGCTGAAGCTAGTATAACCAATACTTCAATAATACTGTGCTGTAGCTGCTTTTGTGGATCTCCCTCTACCACTAGCCAACTTATTCACAACTTCCTTTTTGAATTGCCAAGGAAAATTTTATTACATTTAATTGTAAGCAGCGCAACAGCTTTATGACGTTGGCGATGTTGCTATAATTAAAATATTACATTGCACGAATGTTTCGACCGTGGAATAGGCCAGCCGACAAACGGAATTGATGGGGTTCCATGATGAAATAGCAATAATAATAATAATACGTTTTCAAATCTACAACAACCGTTTGGCAATTGGAGAAATTGCACTTGCTGTTATTGCCGCTGACGTTGCTTTCTTTAGAATCAATGATACACGCCAACTAAACAAATGATTTTTATGGCTAACTCAAAGTAACCCATTATGATGCGGAGACCACATCGTGAAGAAATCGAAACAAACGCTAAACTAACACTTTGCCTACACAAGTATATTGGAGAACATCTCTATGCTTTAACGACCGGGATTAACTTAATTGCAAATGTCTTTTCATGGGCAGAAAAGCTTCATTAATTGCCCGCAAATTTCTGTTATCCGCATTTTCATTAAGTAAAACATAAGCTCTCTCCCTCTCTACCTCTCTTGCTCACTCACTCTCTCTCTCTCTCTCTCTTTCATCTCTCATCTCTCTAGTTCACACTAAGTACTTCACTGGAGGGCCAAACGTGGCCCGAATGCCTTTAGACGAATAACATTTGTTTGTGTTTTATAACATGGAAATGTTGGTGTATGTTTAATTATGCATCAAGGTGTTGCCACATCTTTTATTTGCAAATACCGGAGTTTTTTGCTCTTTGGGAAAGTTACTATTAGCAACCCGAGAAATGTATGGAATACACTACTAAATTGATACCGACATTTGGTACTTTAAGGCGATAATACACTAAACAGGCTGACACTGACAGCTTTGATCTTATTTGCGAAAATTGGCAAATCTGTAGAATTTGTAAATATAACCAAATTATACACAAATAGGGTAAAATCTGTAAGTTTAATAACAACTTAACAAAACGGAATTTATATGGGCTAAAATTATAACACCCAGAAGGAGACGTTTAGAGTTGCAGGTATCTTTTGAGAGAGTAAGTTTGACGATATTTTAAGTCGTTTAAACCTAGCCAGCCATCTTACTAGTAGCCACAATAACTGCCGTAAATCTTTATAAAACTTTTAATGATAAGATTTATGTTAATGCGGAGTGTCAGCAAAATAATTATGCTTATGTCAATATTAATTTTCCGTTTTGTTAAAATGTAATTGTAAATTCCCTGAACATGCAGTTCATGCAAATTCAAAGTATTGGAAATAAATAAAATTTACTTATAGAAAACTAACACCTCGAGCCTGAATAAAACGTAAGTTTATTTGGATGTAAAATAGGTCGGACGTTTTAACATCATCTATCAACTATAAGAAACTTCTTAAAACTTGGCACAGCCTAACATTAGCACAGGTCGTAGTCATAGCACCTTCTGCTATCTCCCATTTACCGAAATTAATTTTTCCCCTGTTGCTCCCAAGCCGCAAACTGTATAAACCTAGATTCGTGTCCATAGTATTATTTTATAATGCTTGGTAAAATTTGAAAATATTAAGCGTTTAACCACACCCCTACTGGTATCACCCTTACGATTGGTCGATTTAACCCATATATTCCTAGATTCATATTTTTTTGTCCAGTGACACTAAATTCCATCAAACTTGGCCTGCATTAAGAGTTTGCTAAAGTAGGCTCTTAAAAACAAAATTTCTGGTATACCAAACTGACCAATATTGCCGTTCTAGTATCTCAAATTTCAAATCGACCAATATTTCGAAATTAAATTTTTCTCTTGTAATTCCATATTCATAGACTAGCGCTTTGTTCACCGTATTGTTTCATAATTCCAGGTAAAATAATCTAATCTAATAATCTAATCTAGGTAGAATAATCTACCAAAAAATCACACCTCTTTTGATACCCCCCATAGACGATTTAACCCATATATTCTTAGTTTCCTACCTTCTAAACAGTTGCACTTAGTTCAGCCAAATTTAGTGCAAATAATGCAAATAATAACGTTTTACAAATGAAGTTCTAAGAATGATAATGGACTGTATTTTGACGCCCATTCTGGTACTTCCCATAAAAATTAATCAATTCATCAAAATTTAATTTTTTCCCTTGCGTAGGCTGCAGTAACTTAAATTTTAATCAGTTATATTCAATTGCAATGTTTGGCAAAATGTGGATAACTCATTTGGATAAACAAGCCCTTTCTGGTACCTCCCATACAAATTAACTAACTTAAACTATAAGGATCTGGCGCCCTTCTGGCACTCCAATGCAAAAGCACGTTGGGTGAACTTTTTGACACTTCTTAGTATCAAATACTCGATCAAAACTGTTCGGAACAAAATGTCGGAATATATTTCAAAATTTTTTTTAAAACAAGTTTCATTAGATGAGATCAAAATTGGTTCAAAATTAGTGAAGCGCGTTCAGGACTTTTTGAAAATTGAGTTTATTGAAAAAAAAATTAACATTTCGTTTTTAAGCGGTAAAAACAAATACAAATTGATTAGTTCTAAAAATTTCAATTTGGAACGAAATATGACTACATAATTTTCCTTTTTCATGAATTTCTATTTTATTATTTTCTTGCTGGCTTATTCAAAATCAATTTTTTGCATGAAATAATAAAGATTTCATTTAATAAGTATTTTGGTTTTTCTTTGCAAAATGATTTAGTTTGTTGCAAACTACGAATAATTCTTTTAACTAAATAAACAAATTTATTATGTATTTATAATTTTCTATAAACACTTGCTGCAGTAATTGATTTCACTCAACAAATATGAGTTTATAGATAATCTAATCTAATCTTTTTTTATGAATATTAAATTTAATAGTTGAAATTAAACTTATATTATGGCGTTGCTTATTTAGTTAGAACAAATAACATCATCCGCAATATGTGAGAATTATTTGATAAATTAACGGCTTTAAAAATATTTTGTGCAAATCTTTAAAAATTAAATGTTAAATTATTGGTTCAAGAAAGATTTTGTATAAAAGATTTTTAGTAAATCCGAATTCTTAACTTACAATTTTATAACATTATATCAAATTTGTAATATTCGAGATACTGTTTCTTCAAATTTGTAATAAATTAAATTTACTTTAAATTTATATTCAGCCAAAGATATCGTAACAGTCCATTGATGTGTGAAGTGATAGAGTTATTCTGCCTTAACTTTAAGATTTTTTTGTAATCCCCTTCCAAAAATCAATTATGTATTTACAGTTTTTGCACCATATTTTGCAACGGAAGTAACAGAATTTCTATGAAATATTCCGGAATCATCATATAATTTGTGATAACTATTGTGCCTAAAAAGTAAAAGCAGTTTTCAATTTAAAACTACGCTGGTACTGGTACTCGTATGTGGAACCACTGAAATATTTTTTTTTTTAAGTTGGTAACGCCGTAACAGAAATCTGAGATTGCACATCATGTCATTAATGTGTGAGCTAAGCTTGGTTTTATGCCACGCAAAAACTAATTTCAACGACTTTTATTAGGTGTGATTTTGTTGAGCAAACAAGTTGCACAAATTTTGTTTACGAAATGGAAATTCTGCTGTGAAAACGTTTAGAATATTGCAAGGAGGCTTTCGGTGAACAGACTTTTTTGCAAAGAAATGTTTTCAACTGAAATTAACCTCTTCAAAAAAAAACCGACAATCAACCGCAATCGATATAAGCCATGCCTAACAAATCTGATGATGTCGCCGTTTCAAAGGAATCAGTTAACTTTTTTAAGAGGGTTTGTTTCGAGCCTCAGAGGCGTCACGTCACGTCTCGATACATACCAATAAAACCAAAATCTTTGGAAAAAGATTAAAATATGTATTAGAAAATGTGAAGAGAATTCCGATTATTGAAATTACTATGAAAGCTTCAGTTATTATGAAAGAGAAGATTTGAAACTGTGCTTATGATACGAAAACAACCGACCAAATAACTGAATATCGTGTCAACCACACCACCACATATACCAGACAGTCGATAAACAAATTCTCTTGCTTCTCATGAATGAGATATGGGAGAGCTTCTCACATTCATTGAGCTTACATGCATTCTATTTTTAGACTCACTCAACGCGAGCTACAGTTTAAACGATTCCGAACGTCAGAGTTTGAGAAGCATTCAACAGACTTGTCGATTACTCGACTAGTCGAAGCGTTCGTCAGACACATCGAGGCGACCGCCTATCAAATAATAATAGATGGCCGTATGCGGGATTAGACCTGGGATCATGTAAACGATAGTCGCATGTACTAACCATAGCGCAACGGTCGGTCACAAATCAACGTTATGCTGACAGATTTCTCCGATTACTGTGCAATTTTGCATTACAAGTTCCTCTCGCTGGGACGAATTGTTAACAAGAAATTTGAGAGTTAAGCATCTTTTGCTGAAGCCGTTCGCAAAAAGTGGTCGGATTTACGGGCAGACAACTCTTAATTTTTGCTCCCTGATAATGTACGTTCTCACGCGTTGTACGTCTTTTAAGTACTTCCTAAACTCAAAAGATCGCTGTAGGGAAACCGTTTCGAATCGATTTAAGATTTAATATGAATCAGTGCTCGCCTTGAAGGTCATACCGGAAGTTAGCTATTTGGCAAGCTTTGAGGAATAAAAAAAGGTTTGTAATCAATGTATTGTGGCTGTTGGAGAAAACTTTAGAGGCGATAAAATAGGTTTGGACGAAGAAACGAAGATTTAAAAAAAAATATAATAATAATAATAAGAACTGATTTTAATTTCGACACAGTAGTATGTTGTATTTTTATGAATCATTCTCATAATTCAAAATATATGATGCTCACTTGGTTCTGGTACAAGTAAAGCTTCTCACATCGCATTCCAAGAATGAGAGAAGTTTTGTAGATATTGTTCGCATCAAACTAAAAACTGTTTTATGACTAAAACATAAATCGACGTAGCTAAAACGTTAAAGGCACATATTTGAAATCAACATTGATGCAAAGGAAGCAACCTCAAATCAATAATTTTTTCGAAAATTTGCTATAAAAGTCTTGAATTTTATCTTTATTATGGTCAATTATTTCTCAATTATAGTAGTGAAAGAAAAATTGGCAATTCATATTGATTAACAAGCGAATTAAATTAATTCGGAGGTGATGAAATATCGAAAAAATTATATTATTCAAATAATTATTTGTTATTTGTAATATATTATTATATTAAAGTTTACGCTTAAAGGCCCTTATTAAGATCGTTCACGTGAAATATGTTTTTTACTGCAACATTGATCTGGTACTGATCCTTCGATGTTTTTGAAACTCAACCGATTCTACGTAATGCTGTTTGCGTACCAGCTATAAAACGATTAATCTACAAATTTGACTACTTATTTTCAGGCCAAACAGTTTTCACCAGGAACTTTGTAATAATAATTATAGGTGTCAGGGCAATAACATTTAAAACCCATTTTTGATGCAAAATAAAAAATCAGTTGTGTTATAATATATCTTCGTAAAAATATCCCCGATTCAGAAATATTGAAATAAACATTTTCATTTGAAAGAGCTCAGTACCAGGCTTAATATAAACTTTATGGCAATTTTAACCACGCCTGATTATTTTGTATTATAATAATTTTCAACAAATATTATTCAATGACGCAGCAGCAGATCGCGAATATTACAATTATATTGGTAACCTTCAATTTTGACTGCTGCACATGTGAAACAATTATTAGATCAATATTTTTTCTTATTATTTATGATTTTGTTATATACATAGGGTTATCCATTTTTCGGTTTCAATAGTAAAGTTAAATAAAACATACATAAATCTATGATTTCGATGCAACTTTTGCTTCATTATAATGTTTGGTCGGCCATCAATTTGTCATTATGTGTGAATTGAAATGTCATTTAAATGACCGCCAATGGATTGATTGCAACAATGGATCCATTTGAAGTTCCTTCAGTGTCATTTTCAAAAAAAAAAAAAAAAAAAAAAAATAATAATAATAATAATAGTACGGGTACCAGTAGTACCAGACACCTACAGTCACTTTTCCACAATCACTTCTGGGTTCTCCGAGCTCCATATGCCACAATTTTGCTTGTTGACGTAAGCACCGAGCAACAAACGAGCTTCAATTGAAAGCAAATGTTTGAATCACCACTTTTGTAGTAAGTTTTAACTATTTTTACGCGTTCTTCGATTGTTAAACGATCCATATTCATAAATGGCAAACTTCTCACTAAATAAATAACATTTCAAATGACTGGTATTTAACAGCGGTTCTGAAATCACTCAATGGACAACCCTATAGTTCCAAAACATTAGAATTGACAACATGATGGCTGACGGACTTATAATATGCAAAACATATTATGAATAAAAATTTGGGTCCAAATCTAGCACATTCCTAATAATGTTTTCTTTTCTGCAGGATTTTTGCTGTCCTTTGTACGAAAAATGCAATTTTGTGTTCATTTCATATTCATATTTCCATGTTCTTTTATGGAGTGAGAAATCTTCATATTTTTTTGTTTTACTTACCGTTGTTTTAAATATTTAAACCAAAATTTGTTTATAATGTTGTGCCAAAAATTGCTTTATGTTTCAATTTGCAACATTCAAATTTTATCTCCTTTTTTAGGACACACAGTGAAGATCAGTCATAATATCTTGACCCATTCGTTTTTTATATCAAAATTTTATATTCTTTTCCAAACCAGAAAATACAGGGTGTACGCCGGGAAGGTATACTATTTTGTTTTGCCGCCATTTTGGTAAACTCAACTACAATTCAAATAAAAAAAAAAGTGATTAATCAGAGTTCTGAAAAACCAGAAATTTTGATTAACTAAAGTATGAATTAATCATTAAGTTCGGTTAATGGATTAATCGCACAACCATAGAATTTTCCTATTACTTTTTCTACACACACAATATTTGGAAGCAAAGTGTGTTTTAAGTCGGTTAGTATGGGAGATAATCACTACAACACATGAATTTTCCAACGCAACCGCCCTTATTTGGGGGCATGGTCATTGAAAAATATTAAAACCACATATTTTTCATTGGGGAAAACGAGCTACGCCGATACATTTTACATTTAATTGAAAACAAATCGGCACATAATCCAAAACATCACTCTATTGTACTTCACAAAAATTCCTTTTGCGCTGATATTATTCTCATCTTATAATGCCAATAAAAGCAACGCCAAGCATAATACAGCGCAAGCAAGCGCAAGTAGATCGGAAATTGTTGCAATTATGCACTTTCTTCCTCTCGTTAGGCTATTGTGAGTGAGTCATTGATTAAGTGTTGGAAACCGAAACTAACAACCGGTCAATCGGTTCTGATTTTGCTCAAACATGTAAGCCGGCTTTTTGAAAATCATCACTTTTCAATAAATAACAATTTAAGCAGTTTTTTCACTTCGATTAAACGGTTCTTTGACAACTTACAAAAATGCTTGAACGACGCTTGAATAATGTTGAATAAAATAAAATTTAAAATTCATGAAATTTATCGGAATTTGGGCCCTATCCGATTTTTATAATAAATTTGATAATCTTAAACTTATTTTTCTTTTCAGATAATTACAATCAACTACAAAATAGTTGCCAGATATTGCCAGATATTTGGTGATGGGGCCGTGATTTCATTAGCTGATCTTGTTGGTATTAAGATAACCGTTTCATTGGTAATTCATTGGATAATTAATAATTGGTATTTTAATAATCATATTTATTTTCCCCCTTTCGCGCTTTCTGTAATATTTTGACAACTATTATTATTTTCTGTAATATTTTGACAACTATACGAAACACATACATTTTCGGCTCGTACACATACCTATATATGTATATAAGCATCAATGTGTGTGTTTCACGTATACGCTCATGAATAATCCATTCATTTAGCGAGGTTTCAAGAGCAAGTCATTTTAAATAAATGCGTCTTGATTTTTGTTGGTCGAATAACTGAAAAACAGATTCTTGAAAGATTTAATTTTTCGAAACCCGGTTTTCTGAAAATGTCGAATATTTTAACACTTTTGTCCCGGGTGAGTCATCCGCACAATATTGAAGAAAATGTATGTAGATGATTCTCAATGAAGCGATATCGAACAGATGCTCTCGCTTATCGGCAGTCGTCGTCGATGACAAGTGTCATTATTTGGCAATTGCAACTGCTTATTTTTTCGCTCGCTATTTCGTTTTAGACTCAAAGCAGCGCCCCCGGACGATGCCAAATCATCTGGCATCCTCTGCACATTGTATCGTGCGGATACTGACAAACAAACAAATCAACACATATGAACATACGCAGGTATGGGTGTGCGTTTCTATACGCTTTAGTACTTGGCGCTTTGTGTGTACATAACCGGTGTTGTGTGGTGGGGGGTGGCGAATATGATGTTTGTTGTGCTTAGTTCGAGTCGAGTGAGTGCTTCAGTCGGTGTTCGTAGTCCGTGCGCTAAATAACGGCAGAGAGTGCTTCTCATGCAAAAAGTGGAAGAACCCCGCGTGTTCACGTTGGGAAAACAAAGCACTACGATTCGATTCGCCTATCAGTGTGAAAAGCTACTTCGGGAAATTCGGCAAGTGGTGAAAATATCGTAACGAAGCGAAAGAAACGGTCAACATATTTTTGCGAAACTGCACAAGCTATAGTGGTATAAGCACGGCAAAAGGAAACCGAGAAAATCGTCCGGAGAGGAATGTCCGAAAAGTACCACAGCAACAAAGAAGGCCAAAAGGAACGAACACCAACAGCAACCACCAACAAACAGTAAAGCAATAGCAAAGTGTAGAGAATACTGGCAAAACTTGACAGTAATCAACCCATAGCCTGACATTCAAGCACGAAAGTGGGCGCAAAGTGAAAGAAGAAGATCCAAGCATAACAGAAGGCACCGCGAGCACACGCCAAAGGCAACGGCGGAATCATCATCATCGTCATCACCAAACCTCCTCGGCGCAGTCACCATCGGTTGCGAATAGAAGAAAGAACAACAGACCATTTCCAGTAAACACAGCGGACAACTCACAACGCGGCGGCGGCCCTTAAGAACGTTGCGGTACGTCATAGCATGGTACGAAACGGGCGCAGATACTCTGAATTTTCGCCACTTCCGTCATTGTGTTGTTTCCTTCTTCTTTTCCGTTCGGGAGAACGCGGGGCAGGCAAAATCAGCTCATAATAAACGCGTATTTTCTTTTTTTTCTTGTTTTTATTACCATCATTATTCTTTCTAGCACCCCTGTGTTCTTCGCCGCTTTGTTATTGTGCTAAATTGTGTCGAATTGAATTGTTATTAGTGTCATTAGAATCCAATCAACTTGAAAACATCTCCACAAATGCGCGAATTTACTACAAAGTTCATAAAGAAGTTCCAAAGTAACCACCAAGTGTCTAAATTGGTGCGTGTGTGTGGGTGTGAGTCGACTTAACATCGACAGCGACCACATCAATAGAAAAAAAAACAAAACCAGAACACAGTTATTAAGAGTGAACGACACAGGGACCAAGGAAGGCACCGTGCAGACAGCACGCTGGCACGCAGGAGCCCTTAAATACGACCATTAGGTGCCTGACCGTGCTGTGGTGTCGGAAATGCTGGCGCCAACTGTGGTCACTGTAGCAGTTGCGGGAGGCGTCAGTTCTAATATGCACACATGTCCGATAACGGCAACGACACGACTTGCAACAACCATATCACATAGAGCATCTCCGACCTTGGCACCCGACTCCCCAGCACCAGAGCCACAACGTGAAGTTGTCGCTGCACCAACGTTAGCCGTAGCCGCAGCGACAGAAATTCCCTCAACCACAACGAATCAATTGTGATAAATTCATTTATTTATAATTTCCTACTTCTAATGCTAAGGGTAAGTAAATAAACTAAAGTGCCTTAACAACAACAAAACAACAACATTGACTCTGTCAATTTATGAGACATTTACATATGTATGTCGGCAAACAAACTCAATTTGCTTACATTTCAACAATTTGGGAGCTCTAATGTGGTCCAAACATACTCGTAAATGTTACACGCCAACATATGTACAGAAATGCAGCACACACACACAGCAGCAATGAGCAATGTGTGAGCGGGGAAGAGTGCTTGCGCGTTCTTGCAAAAATGGCTCGTTCGCCCAGATTATCATTTAACTGTAACCAACTCATAGTTAACAAAATTAAATTTCTATTCGTATGTTGCTCTGACATCACAGCCCCCTCACTCACTACTCCCTGTTCCTACTCAATCTATCCATCAATCTGTCCCATCTTGTGATGGTTCGTATGCATGTGATGGTTCGTGTGTTTGTTTAATACTCTTAATAGGACTCCATAAAAATGACATCCATAAAATTTCCTTTCGTTGGAATGGGAAATTTAAATAAATATGTATGTATGTGCGTTTGAAAGTTTCTACCCGCGGCAAGTGTTAAAGATTCCTTTTCATCATTAAAGTTATCGTGGCATAATGTGTGACTTACGCCGCAGGCATGACGAATTAACAGAGAGAGATGTGGGGATGCATCCATAGTATTTCAGAAACCACTTACGCATCTCGCCCGCAACCAATCTGATGATGTATCGATTACGCAGCAAAGCAAGTAACTACACATCGTCACATAATTTTTTAATAAGGGCAAAAAGTCGAACTGGCAGAAGAAACTAACTGACATGGGGGGCCGATAGTATAGTTGACATTCTCATATGCCAAGTAAGCTAGTTTCTGCACTTTTATTACATTATTTTATAGATTCTCAATAGTCGAAATGGGTCGATTATAAATAAGGCTCATTTTACGAGCACTTTTTATTTGTGTTGAAGGGTAGGAGGGGGGTTCGTTTAAAATGTAACCAGATCCCGATAGGTTCAAGTTTTTTACACACATTTTGGAACAATAAATTTTGTATTTAAACCCACATCGTGGGCTGGGGGTGTATTAAGTTTGCCACTCAATTTGTGTGTATAAATTCTTAGTTGTTATGAATATTAAATTTTATATTTTGTCCACTAAGAACTACATACATATGTCGCAAAATCACATATCGGGTTGCCGCAATTAGAAGCAGATATCGATTTGAAATGAAACATGACAAGGAATTGTCGTGGGTCAATGTAAATGTATATATGACGTGACCAAATGGACAAAAATAGGTTATCTTTTTCGACTCTTGCTCCAATACATTATTCCAGGGCTGCACAACAAACTTCGATCCGACCCTCTTTTGAACCGGATATTTCCTGCAATTATATCGAACCATCGACCAAACCATTGCCTCCAAGAAAACGACGGACCGAACCAAAGCAGTGTAAATAGTATACAAACCGTGGTTCGGTTAGTTGCAATTAGTTTTTCGTACAAATTTTGCCCGTTGCTGCATTTATACTTATTTCCACCGAATTTTCACTCGACAAAATCGAAAATTTGGGCGAACTGGATGTGCTGCAATGCTGACGTAATGCGAAGTGAAATTATTGCAATTTTTATTTTAAAGAGAAGTGGAAATTATTTGCAAATTGATTAATAACATTTGATTTGTGAAAGACATTTTTATACTGGAAACGCGGCTCTTATTGTGACAGTAAAAAGACTTTAGTTTTTGTTGCAAATTCGCGTTTATGTCTTCTACCGACTGAAAACGAGTGCTCAAATTGCTATTTTGAGATTTGAAAAAAGAAAATAGTTAACCGTCAATTGAATACGATGTTAATTCGACGACATATGTTAAGTTTCTATTATGTAATCCTTTCAAAATAATACATTAAAAAGATGGTGCGTTATTGAGGGGCAAAAGGAGTTTTCTTTTCACAATTCTATCAGACGTTGCATAACGCCCGGATAATATTCTTTATTAAGCGTCTAACCTTCTGCCAAGAATTTCGAGTGCCCAACACTGCGATAATCAAAGAAAACAGCCAGCATTAGTTTAACGTAATTTGATCGGTTTTGGCTAAGTTGTAAGTCATCATTCCGAAGTCATCATGTCGACTGGTTTGCATAACAAACACATTTACAGTTGTAACGCGTTTTATGAATTTGAGGTCGGAATTGACTTGCTCTATTGTGTCTTCAGCGCTTCTAACCCTTTTGAGTTTTTGAGGAAAAAAAAAAATTCGGGTCTTTCGAGTCTAGTCGAGCGACAATGCGTTTCATATCCAAAGAATCGTGTAATCATGCACGAATTGGTTTGGTTCGTGGGACATATCTAAAATTTTTCGCTTTTTTAAATGAAGATTTTCAGTCATCATTTCCTTCATTTTAACGATGTTAAAGAAGACATTAATAGAAGACAAAAGCGATGGAAAGCTTCCACCAAAAGTCTCGAAAGCTTTTGATCGATTACCCGTTAAGCCTTCGGTAATGTTTTCATCGCTTCGGTATAGGAAATTGTTCGACAACTTCATCCATTTTCAAAATTGCAAAATACACTTCAGATAAACTGATAAATTCTCAAGCACTGTAAACGAACTAAATGGCAGATCGCGTTTAAACTTCGTGAGAATATAGAAGACAGTTGTGCCAATTTAGCGAAAAGGAAACAATTGGAGAAAAATTTTTTGAATGATTCACTTTCGATACCAGTTTGACAGAATATGTGTTTGAGTTTGGCAACGTTTAGTTTAAGAAAATGACTAAAGTTACTTGTCCTTCCACAGTAGTAACTGTAGATGGAGTATTTTTAAAGTATTTAAAGAGAGTTTCAACCACAAATTTCGCAAAAATTTACAGAACTGGAAAAGAGTGAAAACCCAATTCATATTCGAAGTGTTAATCTTGATAAGCGCTGGTTACCCTTAATTTGTTAATTTGTGACATTTAACTGCTTATTATCTGTTTTAATTTGAACCTTTGAATTGAATCAGTAAGATACGATTAGATTAGAGTAAGAAAAAAAAAAGATTTCTTTTATCGAACCAGTGATTAAGAGGCGGGGCGCAACACTGAAACGAACTAACACAAAATTTGTTCCCCTCAATCGAAACAAATACTGTCGAAATTATACATCAGACTAACTAAATAAGCTAAATTGAAACTTTTTTTGATCCATCTTCCACACAAATCAACCTTCCAAACTCGGTCCATTTTTCAGCATAAAGATTAACAACGTCTAGCCAAAATAATCGAATTTTTGCAAAAGTATTTAAACTAATAACCGAGATAAATTGGCCACATTTGGACAGAGCTCCTATAGCTTTTAAAGCTATTTCATACAGTCTAATAGAATTTTTAATTGTGGTAAAACTACTATAATTTTACTATCCTTTATGTGAAAAAATAAACTTTTGCGAAAATCTGTCTTCGAAGAGTGCAACAATGTTGCATTTTTGGCAAGCAAATAAATTAAGGGGTGAGAATGATGACCTTAGAATTCTTTTTTGTTTAAGTTGGCATTGTTTTGAAAGTTTAATACTTTATTTCGGTATTTTCCCCATTGATTAAAAATAACTTGTAATTGTACAAAGTATTTGTTTTGTTTTTCTTTTATGACAAACCAATGGCAGTCGTCATTATTTTTAGAGCGAGACATAAATATATCTGCTTTTATGTTAATTTCTGAACAGAATATGATATATCTTATGCCATTTCTTAGTTGTGCTAAAAATAAAGCAAACAAACCTATAATACAATTTGTCCAACAAAGAATTTGTCCGCAAAACTTAAGCTGCGCGTCGCTCAAAGTTTAAACTTTACAATGTAAGAGATGTGTCTTCGCTTGCCCCAGGAATGAGACATGGGTAAACTTTTGGCATTCAGTAAGCTTGCAGTTATTTTAATGTAGACTCACTGAAAGCGTAGAATCCTTTCAGTTTAACAACAATTCCGAACGTCACTTTTAGAAGCTTCTTCTAGAGTAATCGATCGTCAGACACACCGAGATCACCGCCGGTTGTACCGTATATATCTCGTCGAATCCACGATCATACGAACGATTATACAATCATAACATTGAAGCCTTCATTTAGCATAGTTAGAAGCATCCGTTTTAGATCAAATATACACCGTTTTGCCATTTCAAATGCAATTCTATTATGACTCTCTCATAGAAACACTTGTCCCCATCGGTAAACAAAATGGGAAGTCGAATTTCACAGGTTTCTTTTTCACCAGCAAAATCATTCACCATACTCGTGAACAAATGATAATCAGTTGTTGGCAAATCTGGACTGTAAGGTGGATGCATAAGAACCTACCAACCATGCTCCTAAAGCTTCTG
>JAHXMU010017793.1:0-11035 GCA_019455685.1 Philornis downsi
GTATGTAATGTCAAACAAACAGAAACTTATAAACCATACACCAGTAAATGTCCTAAAGTATTCTCCGTGTGGAATTCGAAACATCTAATTTTATTATAGTCGAACCGGTCAAGATTGTTCAGTCTCATATGTTGGCCGCCTGTGTAAGTGGATTAATCTTAATTTAAACTAAAATTTTCTTTTTCAAAATTTGCTGATTTTACCTAGGTTTTTACCTAAAGATTCAACATCTTTATATTCTGCTAAGTAGTTTTAATAAACACAAAAAAGACTGTAAATACAAATATAAAAAAGATGTTAAATCATGTTCTTACTTGGCCTAATTTTTATTTAATTTTTTTTTTTTTTTTTTTTGAATTTTTTATTTCTTATTAAGAGCCAATAAATAATATAATAACGTGGACTATTAAGGTTTTTAATGGTACATCATCAAAAAAGATCAACTCAATAAGTGTTCATCATTTGGGCAAGTTGAAACTTTATGTCTGAGCCGAATATGTTCAACATAAGATTTGCTTGATAGTGTGGAAAAAAATATACACCAAATTAGCTGTGAGCTTAAGAAGATATTTCCAAAATGAAAATATTTTTAAGTTTTGGTTGAATCAAAACAATAAGAATCAGTGAAAGCAAGCTAACAACGAAATGCACCTAGTGGGACAGCGGGTTGAATTTCAACCTGAAATAAATGTACAGGTTGGTGCACCGATTGTGCTACAATAAGAAATTCAAATACATTTTCTTTTAATCAGTGTATTTCGTTTATTTTGTTTTTTTTTTTTTTTTTTTGTATAAAAAATTAAATTTTTTTTTATATAACTAATTGGTTTGGAAAATGATAGATCGTAAATGACCTCCATGTTCATTCAAACATTTACGAGACCTGAGCAGAAAATTATTCATTGTGGCCTGAAGAGTTGAAGCCGGGATCGCTTGACTACCATACACTACATGCACTTGCACTACCCATACAAATGTCTCGATTAACAGATATATTTTTAGTTTCACATCATTTCGTAAATATCAGTAATCAGCCAAACTTGGTATGAATTACTAGTTTGCCAAAAAGGCGTCTGAGGATGAAAATGACTGTCCATACCCTTCTGGTGCTTTCCACATAAATTTTAACATTTTTCTATATAACCAATAAATAAAGGTTTATTTAAGAACATTCGCAGGGAGTTAATACACATTTATCTTTCTGTCGTAAAAAAACGTGAATCTACTTTATAATAAAAATAATTCCTAAAAACCATTATCCAAAACCATCTGCAATCTCCACCTGGCTTAGGAATGCCGAAACTTTATACAATCAATACTACACTAAAAAGTAAAAATTCTTGTCAATTGAAATGTTATTTATTTTGCGGAAACCTTGTCATTTATGAATATGGGTCGCTTAACAACCTAAAAACCTAACCAACCTAAAAAGCGTACTACAAAAGTGGTGATTCAGACGTGGGCTTTCAATCGAGCAAAATTTTCCCCTGCAATGAAGCTCATTTCTCACTCGATGTACAACATACAAGGCTCGGAGAACCCAGAAGTGATTGTGGGAAAGCCATTGACAGTGACTGTTTGGTGCGCGTTAGGGTCTGGAGGTGTCATTGGGTTGTATTTTTTCGAAAACTACCTCGAAAACATCCACTGCTGCAATCAACCCAGAGGTGGTCATTTAAATTACATTGTATTTCGTACATAATAGCAAGTTGCAAGCCTTATATTGATATAAAAGTTTCAAGTTTCGAAATCATAGCTTCAACTTTACTTGAAAACGAAAAATGTATAATGCTATATTTAAGATGTTCGCCCATCTTTTAAAAAGATAAATAAAATGTTGTTTGAATGAAATGCATAGTTATTTGACTAAAATGTTACACAAGTCTATTGTTCAAAAGATTTTACTAGGAATTGTTGATGACAGGTATTGTCTATGTTCAGTTTCGATACATCATTTTGGTACTTTTGTCAAAATTAATTGAAGGAAGATACATTTTTGGCATATAATATTTTATTTATATGTAGTATTATGAATATCCTTGGGCATCATTTGTGTTAATCTCTCAGAAAGTTTTTTTTTTTTTCAAGTAAATTGCGGTGGACTGGGAAACTACTGGGTCATACTATTCTACAAATATGTTGTGGAAGAAATTCTATATGAAGCTGACAATTATAATAACTCTTCAACTTTATTTCTGCATATTTTGGACATTTTGAATACACGGACAGCTGAAGTATGCCTTAATGGTACTTTTTACATGATCTAATATCCACACTTATTTACTTGCTATTACTTTTCTGACGTTCTAACGCACATGCTGATTAGTTGTGAGAATGAATTTTTGTCACTGTACTTTTATTGGAGAGGACAGGAGACATAACACAATTAATAGGCAAAGTATTCCCTTCTTTAACAGTCACTTGTGAAATGACTTCCATTATATATTTTTAAAATATTCACATCCATTAGCTTACATTTATAGCAATTTTCTCAGTTTCGGTTAAAAATACAAAAAGAATCCTTGGGGAATTAGAGGTATGTATATAATATACAAGGATATCTACAACATACTCATATACGAAGAATGATTTTATATAAGGAATATACTGTCTTAATTTTGAAAGAATGCGTAGAATATAAACATAGAATATTCATATTGTCAATGACATTTACGTAAATTCCTAGAGCATTAGAAATTGAAGTGAAAATGTTTCTTTAGAATTTGAAGTAAACTATTTGTGTGTCTTTGCTAATCTTCACCGATGACATGTAATTACTGTTGCGACATTTTCATTAAAATTTTCAATTTATTTTAGAAAAAAGGCGTAATTGTAAAATGATATAGTGGGGAAAAAATTCAGTTTGAGTATATGCAAACAACATCTCTGTTGTATTTAGTTGACCTGATTGTACTAATATTTCAAAGGCAGTGGCATTTTTCTTTTAATCTGTTAGTATATATGTCACAGTTTTCAAACGGATTGTTAGCATAATTGATATGTATACAGGGTGTCCGTCGGGAAAGTATACTAATTTGTTTTGCCGCCATTTTGGTAAACATTAGTTTTGACAGTTCATATTTGGCAGTCGTGAATTAGAGACGTGGCAAATTTATTATGGAAAAATATTGGTTTATCGAACGTGTTTTTATCGTTAAAACATTTTATCAAAATCAATCATCGATTACTGTGACGATGAGAAAGTTACGCGAAATTTTTGGGAGAAACAACGTGCCAACAAGACGCACTATTTATCGTGTAGTGGATGATTTCGAAGAAAGAGGGCCTGTAGCTGATAGGGCCAAGCATGGACCACAACGTACTGCAAGATCGGCTGAAAACATTACTGCTGCTCAAGAAGTGTTCAAAACAATTCATCAACCTCACTTCGACGCCGTGCTCAGGAACTTGGCCTTTGTTAATACGGGGGGTTATGACAAGTGGTTTCAAAAAATTGGAGGTTAGAAAATGTAAACACGGGGGGTTAGAATTTCGACAAAAACGTCTTTTTATTGAACGATTTACCTTTCTGTTTATATATATGAGGTCATATATATTTCCTTTCTCTTTGAGGTGAGAGTGTAGGTTTCGCACTGTTCTTAACAGAGTGAGATCAAAATAAGTACTGAACTGTGTTAGCCACTTCACGTTTACAACTCACGAAGTACCTCAATACTTGTGTGCCAGAATAAAGCTATATTCTTAACAGTTAAAGAAATAGAAATGGAAACGCGTATTTAATAGTGCGTAGGTGGGACGATATGGAATCGTTTGTTTCTCATAAACAGTCTTCCAAGAACAACTTTGGCCACAATTTAGCAAAAGGATTTGCATTTGTTTCCATTTAAGATTCAGTTGACACAAGAGCTTCTTCCACAAGACCCCGATTTTTATGAAAAAACCATAATGAGGGACCAGGCACATTTTAATTTGAATGGATATGAGAATAAACAGAATAGTCGGCACTGGGCAATGGAAAACCCTCAAATAATTCATCAGTCACCTTTGCATCCATTAAAAGTGGCAGGCTGGTGTGCAATTTGGTCAAGGGGAATCATTTGAAACGGGAGAGATATCGTGATATGATTGAAAACTTTTTAACGCCACAACTGCATGCTTTGGGCTTGATTAACATGTGGCATCAACAAGACGGTGCCACATCGCATGTAGCCACGATTACAATGGAATTGCTGCGAGACTTCTTTCCACAACAAGTTATGTCAAGAAATGGGTGATGTTGATTGGCTTCCAGGGTTGCTTGTTTGACTGCTCCAGACTTCCTTTTGTGGGGATATCTGAAAAGCAAGGATTATGCAAACAAACCGGAAACGCTTGAGCAACCCAACAAAATATTCGTGATAAAATTAATGAAATACTGCGTGAAGTATGTGAGAATGTAATGAAAAATTTGCTCAAAAGGGCTCGCATTTGTGAGGCTAACAGAGGCGGACATTTGTCTGATATTGTATTCCATACATATATTCCATACATTAAATAAAGGGTGCTATGCTTTGCTATATTTCTAAATGAATGAGGGAAAAAACAATAAACGAGAAGTTATTTTTAATGTCACACAAAAATGGAATGATGACATTGCACTAAAAATTGTGGGAGAGACACATGTAAGAAATTTCACATTTGTTATTTGAAAGTCACTTTTTTAACCTCAAAGTTCAAAAATCTTAAAATTTTCACCACAACAAAATGGATAAAATCAATGACCAATTTCCAATATACTACATCTCTGCAGAAAAAGAAATTCTGTTTTCTTCACACAGAGGGAGCTTAATAAATTGTAAATTACGAGTATACGTATCGTTACACAGCTGGCATTCCAAGCCACACAAAATCTTTAGCAATTTGTTAACTTTTAAATCGCGTTGTGAATACGGAGTTAAAAAAGGAGAATTTTCACCATATTTTCCTTAGACAATCCAAAAAGCCATAAATATTTTCTGGAGTATTTGTAGCGTGTAGAGTTTAAATCTCTAAAATTGCCTCATGAAATTCCGTCCTGACAATTTCACACTCAAGGATGAAATTTCAATATGCCCCGGCGGCGTATTGAACACATTCGTGTAGACAAATATTTTTGAATGAAAATATTACTGTTGCTTGATTCAAAGTAATTCGGATCGTTGGGGAGCATCAACTTGGAGTATGACTGTGGAAGCCATCAGATTGTTAGCTAATCAGTCGGTGTCAGGGTTCTTGTCCTTTCCTCATTTATGTCAGTTTACCATTCTAACAACATTTTTAGACTCCCTATTTATTTGACAGTAATTTACCTTAATATGGACCATGGCTACTAAAAAAAAATATAAAAATGAAAATGCCCCTATAAAATTATTATAGCAGCATATGAATTGAACTCTAATACTAATAATACTACTTGAACTCTAATATAAGGAGTTGGTCAGGGTGTCTGGTGATAATTATTCATGCAGGTTCTTATGACAACATTACCTCAAACAAACTAAATATGCTATGTGGATAAAACCGTCAACATTTCTTCGAGACGACTGTGCCAACATAAAAAAAATAATAATAATCGAAAGTCGAATGTACGTAGCCCGCGAAATTTGAAAATGCACCTTATTTCTTGAACACACCTCGTAATTTATCATGATTCCAACGAAGTCACCTTTTTGTCAACTTGCTGTTTCGTTTTACAATCTTTAAATAAGAATACACAGATTTTCTTAACTAAAATTTTTACTGTTTTGACGAAGCGCTCGTCAATTCAGCAAA
Organism: Philornis downsi; assembly: GCA_019455685.1. Classification (NCBI taxonomy): domain Eukaryota; kingdom Metazoa; phylum Arthropoda; class Insecta; order Diptera; family Muscidae; genus Philornis; species Philornis downsi. Next base: position 5,752 of record JAHXMU010017793.1, read on the forward strand.
CAGGCAGGATGCAAAATTTGAAACATATAAAGGGTGTCCCAACAAGAACGCAAAACAGTCAATGGTGTTCGGTATCGTGGAATGATAACCAGTTTTTTCGTGCCTAGAATTGAAGAAGTGAATGTGGAGGGCATGTGGTTTCAACAAGACGCCGCCATATGTCATACAGCCAGAGAAACAATTCAATTGCTGCATCAGTCATTTCCCGGTTGTGTTATTTCGCGTTTTGGAGTTCAGAATTGGCCGCCTAGATCGTGCGATTTAACAACATTAGACTTTTTTTCTTGGTGTTTTTTGAAGTCGATGGTTTACACGAATAAGCCGACGACGACTCAAGTCATAAAAAAGGAAATTGGACGCTGCATTAATGAACTACCCCAGCATTTATGCAAAACGGTCATTAAAAATTTCATTAAAAGATCGCGTGTAAGCCAGCAAAGCCGCGGCGGCCATCTGCCCGATGTGTTGTTTCATACATAACCTCATTCTGTCTACTTTACGATATAATAAAGTTTCACGATTTCTTTTTTAATATCTGTGTTTTATTTAACATTTAAATCTTGCGTTCTTGTTGGGACGCTCTTTATATTTTCAAATACTCCTATTTATAATTTCAAGAATTCTGTAGTTTAATTTATAAAAATATTTGAAATAACCCCACGAAACTCTCTTTTCCAGCCCATATATTTGAGTGTAAATTTATCGTTCAGTTTTCGCAAAACTATTTGGATGAAAGTCGAAACTGTTGTTTTCTGTACTTCATTCTGCGTAAATAAAAATATGAACGATTTTTATGACTTTATAAAGACTTTTATATATGACTTAATTTTTATAAAGCAAATTACAGCGGTTAATCCAATCCTCCTAGCCATGTCAATCCTCGTTAAGTGAAGGCAACAGTTGAGAGTGTACTTTGGGAATACAGTAAGAGAAGTCTCCCACAATTTGTTCCGCCTTAACTAAACCGCAGGTCTGACATATCCTTAGCTGTATTTGGGACACAAAATTCATGATATACTTCCCATTCTGTTACTTTGATACTTTAGTACGGGTCGCTTTATAATCGCCATTCCATTCATCCCAACATTTGTCAAAGAGTATCTTTGCTATTGTTCCAGTTATGCAAATGATACCGGCGTTTACACGAACTGTTCTTCTTCCGCATGGTTCTTAAATACAATACCAACTGAGAAAGAATGCTAGATTACTAATCAACATATGTCAACCGTAAAATAAAACCATCGATGTAGTACAATCAATCCCTTTTCGGTAACAAACCGCAATTCCTGTCGGGCTCATTTGCACATCATCCTTACAACAGTCTTTATCTTCATTACGACAGGGGGAAAAATAACAAAACAAACAGTGCCTTTTCATCGACAAAGCACAATCATAAACTTCAATGCCAAGACAGAAATTTACAAAAGCCGCACTAGTTATGATGGATGTTCTTTCTTGTCGCCACATTGGCGAACATATCAACAACATGGCATAAAACCATGCACGATACAAGACACAATTGGCAGATGTACGTATGCGTGCGGCCTTTTGTCTGCTTACTTTTTTGGCATAAACATGTTGCACGTCGTCATTGAAGGAACTGTCTGTCTGTTTGTCTAATTTTTAAAGATGTTACATTTTGATTAACAATGGTTGGCATCAGTTGAAAAATGTTTCAATTAAAAATGGGCTAAAATAAATTAATGTTTTAAAGGATATAAAGAATAAAATCTTCAAACAAGACGTTAATTTCCGTGTGTCTTAACTTTGAATGAACATGACAGAATTCTGTGAATCGATAAAGTAGAAGCGCTCATCCGTTGGCGTGATTCAGTTACAAGCTATATGTTTTCACAACAATAGAAAGATTTCCAATTATGTTAATATTATTAGGGAAATAAGAATTTAAAATGCGTTGAGTACAATGTCAAATAATTTTTAATGGAGTATAACTAAACCAAATTATTCGCTGCATTTTCTATGATAACAATTCTCTGGGTTAAGAAAAATGGCTCAACATATTATTTGGAGATTTTTTTTCTCAAAGACCCCAGCAAGATAGATAAAACTATCACGGCGGCGGTCCCAAAACCAACCAACCTGCCGTATAGATGGTGTCAGTAGTTAAAGAAAAATTATTTTGCTTAAAAGTCCCAACCTTGTAATACATATATTTTAAGTTTCTAGGCACCAAGTTGTTTTGTATTTTTATGGAGTCATCAAAATTAAACGATCTCTGTGAATTTGTAAACATGAAAATACTTGGTCACCGTTATGTAATTCAATACTTGTTTCCATTTCAAAGGTCTCAGTCCAACCAATATTAAAGCCGAACAACCTTCTACTCTGAGGCAGAGTAGCAGAGCTTAAACGAGGCCGTACAAGCTGTCAAGATGAACACCATAGTGGTCGAAGAATTGAAGTATCCACGCCAAACATGGTTAAGAAAATCCACAAAATGGAATTGGAAGATCATCGACTAAAAGTGCATGAGCTGGCTAAAATAATAGGCATTTCAAAAAGTGTTATACATCATATATTGCTCAAAGATTTGAAGATGAAAAAACTGTACGCAAGATGGATGCCGCGCTTGCTTTCAATAGAGGAAAAACAGCATCCACAAAATGGCATTGGATCGTCGTCTTCGGTTGAAAGTGCATTAGCTAGCTGATAGGCATCTCGAAAAGTCTTATCCATTGTATATTGACTGAAGATTTTTTTAAAGATGAAAAAGCTGTGCGCAAGATGGGTAGCGCGCTTGCTTTCAATAGATCAAAAACAGTGTCGTGAAGATGTTTCAGTAGAATGTTTGACAAAGTGTTTTACCGCAACAAAACAGAGTTTTTGCTTCGATTTAAAATCATTAATGAGACACCGTGTTGACACCTAATACAAAGGAACAGTCAAAGCAATGGACTGGAATGGGTGAATCGGGTCCAAAGAAGGCGAAGAGGGGGCCATATGCAGGCAAGTTCGAGTTGTCTGTTTTTAGGATGCACATGGTATTATTTTTACTGATTATCTTCAGAAAGGAAAAACCATCAACGGCGAATATTATACTAATTTATTGCAGCATTTATGTGATGAAATTGTGGAAGAAGTCCTCATTTTCCGAAAAGGAAAGTGTTATTTTATCAAGACAATGCTCCATTTCACACATCCACTATTGCGATGTATTAATGACTTAAAGTTCGAATTTTAAGTAGTAGTGGCCCCAACACACCTCCTTGTGGATCTCCACACTGTACTGTCTCCTGCGAACTTTTACTTTCATTAATCTGTACCTACTGTTTCGGAATACATAAATACTCTTTTAGAATATCAAATTCTCTATTACGTATTCCACAGTACATCATTTTTTCACATAATACAGAGTGATTTACAAAATCAAAGGCTTTTGAAAAGTCATAGAAAACAGCACCATCTCCGTGCGAGCCCTTACCCAATCAATCACAAATATAATTTACGACATTAATTACGTCTTCTGCAGCTGCGCAATTCTTTTTGGAACCATATTGACTTTCTGAAAGCAGCTTTTCTGCTTCGAGATATCTCGAGAGCTGTGAAAATATTATTTTTTCAAATATTGTATCAAACAGATAGTAAAGATATTGGCCTAAACTTATGAGTGAAAAAGGTGTTTATTTCCTTCCGAATTGGAATTATTTTATGCACTTTCAAAATATCAGGATATAGGGGTTTTTAGTGATTTTAAAATCCCCGATTAGCTGTTAAATATATGTCTTCCGAAGCGTTATTTATTTAGTGAAAGGTATGCCATTTACGAATATGGATCGTTTAATAACCGAAGAAAGCGAAAACTTGCTTCGGGTAAGTTTGGTCGTCATAATCGACCTACTCGCACTGTGCAAGCAATTGACAAAATTACAAAGAAATTTGAAGAAACTGAAAGCATTACAGATGTGGTCATGCCTGCGCATCATCGCAATGTACGCACTGCCGAAAATATCGCGAAAGTGGGACGGATATTTCGAATTTTTCGATTCTACGGCGTTCTTCGCAATTGGGCATGTCTTATGGCTCATTACGGCGTATGGATGCATTTGGATTTGCACCTTCATCTATAGGTATACAGAGTCCAACTCACATAACAATTATAGCCGGCTGGTCACTCAAAACGTCTTAGAGATACTTATAGGGTGCTATAGCAAAAGGCTTTCAATGCTGATTTTTCGAATAAAATTTTCTTCACCGATGAACGTCATTTCTCGTTCGGTGGTAACGTCAACTAACAAAATTTTCGCATGGCGGGCTCGGAGAACACAGAATTAATTGCAGAAAAGCCATTGCATGCCGAAAAAGTGTCTGTTTGGTGCGCATTATGGTCTGGAGGTGTCACTGGGTTTTTTGAAAATGTCGCTGGAGGAACTGTTACCGGCAATTTAGAGCACCAAAGCCGTGTCACAACGAACTTGTTTTGGCCAGCAATTGAAAATTATGAACTGGACGATATGTGGTTTCAACAAGACGGTACCGCGAGCCACACAACAAGACCGATTTTGGCTTTATTAAACGATTTGGCGACGTCAATTGATCATGCGATCTTGGTGGTCCCACTTTTTTGTGGGGCTACGTCAAAGATTGTGTTTACATGGATAATCCCCTAATGATGGAGTATTTGAAAACCAACATTCGTGAAGTAATTGCCGAGATACCGCCCGAAATATGCGGAAAATTCGTCAAAAACGGCCTCAAAAGGATCCACTACTGCATTCAATCCAAAGGTGGACATTTAAATGGCGTTGTATGTCGTTTATAATGGCAAGGTCCAAGCATTTTATTGAAATAAAAGTTTCTTCGAAATCATATTGAGCTTTATGTGTGTTCGGTTTATCTTTACTTTTGGAGCCGAAAAATGGATAACCAATTATGAAATGTTATCTAAGCTACTGCAGTTACGTCTTGGAATTTATAAGGAGGAAATTAAAATTTGCTTTATCTGCCTATTTGTGCGGATGGTATCCAAATGGGCGTAGCATTAAAGTCCATTTCCATTCTCAGCACTGAGTTTCTCAAACGTATGACGTGTTAAAAAATTGTTTCAATTTAATGCAACTACCAAAAATATAAAGCCAAGCCAAAAAAATATAAAGTCAAGGATATACAGGGTGGGCCATGTGAGTGTTGGCGATTTAATTCTTCAATTTCCCGGTAACACGCGGCGCGGGGTGGCGGGGGATGTGTTGTTCGCTGCGCCGCTTTCTGGAAATTTAGTCGCCATGGAGCCGTACACGGGAGTGCAGCGTGCATTTTGTGTCCGAGC
>JAHXMU010017794.1:0-12122 GCA_019455685.1 Philornis downsi
ATCATTTTTAAATTAATAAGGTGATGTGAAATGATTTCATATTTCGGTTGGCACATGATCGCCGGAAACATAGCCAGTTTATATACGATAGCAATGGAAACAAACAAATTGTACACATCGAAGGTATAAAATGTAAATAAAATCAATAAGTAACTAAATCAATAAATATAGTATTTAGGAGTGAACACATCGAGTAGAAGAATCAAACAATTAGCTGAGATGTTATCATGATTTATTGTCTAGGCCTCAGGTCTCTGTAGGTAATTGAATAATGTTATTGCATAGGTGATGAAATTGCATTGGATAGGTGATGAAATTAATATTAGACAAAATTGCATACGTCTTTTGTCGAAGAGTAATATAATCATGAAAACTTTGGCGGTACGAAACACTTTGTTGATCGGTGTTTTGTGTACATTAACAAATCTTAATTCTTCATGAAATATATATATCAAGCATATGTATATCTATATATGCATAATAATTTTAAAATAAATTTTGATGAATGACTACACGCTGCAATGTAGGAAACTATCCCGATACACTGTCATACAAGAAATGATTACGGCATTCTCTAATATTTTGTAATACAATTGGATACAACTTAGCAACTACAAATTTCTATATGGACCATATTAATGATGACTAGAATCAAATATATGATTTAAAGACTCAAAATTGTAAAATCTTATTCTTGAAATCGACATTTTGTTCAGTGAAAAAATCTAATTTTTTTTTTTTGGATAAATCAAGCTAGAGTCCACTATTCTTAACCAATTTTGATAATTCTCTTTTGAATGAAATTAAACGGAATTGCGTCCGTTTTCATTTTCTTTAAAAGTTGATGTATTTTGTACAATGTTTTTTTTTTACCGAAAATTTGTGGTCAACGACAGGTTATTTCCGGCTGAACTCATAATTTAATAACTCATAATTTATCTTCTAAATAGTGGTTCCAAAATTTGACTTCTCGCCTCATGGAGAATATTTATATCAAATAATTGTTTGAAAGCAAAGAACAAGTATTGATTTATCGACCCATTCACGATTTTTATCAATTTTTCTGTGTTTCTTAAATTAGAAAGCAAATGCTTAACAAATCACCCGATATTTGGGAGGATAAAATAAATTCTACATTTTTGGAAGTTACTTTACTTTATATTAATACATAAATAAAGTAAATGTCTCAAAAATATTTTCTTGTCAGCAATTTCTCCTAATGAACAAATTTGAATTTAATTCATTTAAATTGAAATTAATTCACTTTAATTTTTTTTTATTTGAACTTATCTCATTTACTAAAGTTTACAGAATTTTAAGATTTTAATGTAGATGCTTCGTTGAAACGATGCGTCAATAATGCATTGTAATTCCGAAATTATTTCTTTGGTAAACTTTGAGAAGGTTAGGTCAGTCTTATTTTCTAAACAAAATAAAAATCGGCAAAATGGTCTGCCAAGTTTCAGATCACTGTTTGCTTCTCAGTGATCAACAATTAGTATTGTATTGTAAAATATGCAAATAATATTTATCTTCCTTAAGTGAGTAATTTATTTAACATGTATGTTTGTTATATTTTGTGTAATTATTGTAAATTGTTTAAAATTTCGTCTCTGGCCCAATCGAACTATATATACTAAATATATTTCTGTTTATAGAAAGGAGTGTCGGGAGTGTCGTTTTAATTTTTTCAGGGCTTCCTGGCTAGACGTAAATTGCTTACAACGTGTATAGTGGTAAATGATCCTTGCTATTCCTCCATTAATATTAATTCTTTACAATTATTTCAATTCGACGCGTAACTGTTTTAAAAATACGGCATCAGTTACTTTTGTGTGCAGTTCAAGGTTACATGAAATGAAAAAGAGATGATTATCAAATCATTTCCGTAATACGAGCGGGAGTATCGAAGTACATAAAACCACCCATCCACGAAATATGATTATAAATGTATATACGTACCGTATACACACACATGTATTCATATATTTATAGAAACATATATACACACATATATATATATATATACTTATGTGTATTGTAAATGCAAATGTTGCTGTCGTCAACAATTGCAAGGTAATGACAAAGTAAAACAGTTTCAATACTACAAAACTACAGAAAAATGAATTTCAAAAGAGATGACAAGTGTTGTATAAGATAGGATATAGGTCTCCTTCAAGGATGTGATACGAATGCTAGACATGAAATACAAATCACAAACGATTATCACCGTAGGGATGTTGGCATTTTGTCTGCATAATCATTGGACTGTTTAGCGACAAATCGGAACGTTAATATGATAAATTTCAACTTTGCGATTAATACCCGAAAGTTTTGCCGGAAACTGTCGAGGTGACCAAAGTCCAAATGTAGTTCTTATTCTAAAATAAAACATTGCTGATGAAAATACATCTCTTCCTATTATAGAGACGAATTAAGTGTATAGACAATATTTTCTGTCTGTCATATAAAAAAAAACTTATTTTATTCATTAGGCGAGTTTTGTTCCAAAATTACAACTCTGACACAAGAAACGAGATCAGTAATGCGGATTATGACAATATGAACTTGAAATTAATCTTCTTAGGATAAATACATCGCAAGGGTGTTAATCCCCTGCTTGTTCATTGTTAACTATTGTTGAATGTCTTCACCATAAAGAGACTTCCAATTGTTTGTTATGTCATTCAAATGAGTAACGTTTTTCGGTTGCTGTTAATTAACTTAAGCGATATTAAATAATTGGTCTTTCTTGTTAGGCATGATGAAATAATTTAATGGGCACGTTTTTTATGTTTCGAACTATCCAGGAAGTTATTCATTCTGGCACAAAACGCGATTTTTCAAGAAACAATGTCGAAAACAAAATCGAATAAAACACTCAAATTTCCATCATATATTAAAATTTTTTATTGGAATCGATAAATTGGTCTTTGCCATTTAATTTTTGAAGTTAATTTCATGTAAATGTTGTCCGCGGCTCCGTCTAAAAATGTCCATTCGGAAGGTCCAATTTTTCGTCACTTTTTCGAGCATTTCGGCCTGTATTCCACCAATAACGCGTGTTATGTTATCCTGTAAGGCTTCAATAGTGTTCGGCTTGTCCACATAGATAACCTCACAAGAAATAATCAAGAGGCGTCAAATCGCAAGATCTTGGGGTTAAATCGGGCCACAGTTTTGCTTGTTTACGTATCCGAATTGTTGATTCAGCAGGTCGATTATGACTACCATAAAATGGTCGTATCAAACAATGCACATTTGTCACGGAGCACGAATTTTAAATTTCAACGATTTGCAATCGTTGCTCGTTTCTTAGTCTTTCCATGATGAAATGACAGAGTATACTGTACACTTTTCACTTTGATAGATGACGTTTGGACGCCATTACCGAACAGTGCTGCCAATCTGAAAATCTTAAATCTTAAGAAATCACCCTGTATAGGTATATTGATCGGCCGACAAAAATGCAATTATAAAAAATTTATATTTTTGTCCAAACATTGCTGACATCAAGTGCACAGAAATGTTCATTACAATATACAAAACAAAAATGAGGTCGCTTTTTATTATTATGTGTTAACTTCCTGTTAGGCTCGAAATTTGCCTTATCTTTGAGAAAATTGTATAATTCTATAAATGGTGTGTTTTTTATCTTTCTTCCATTATCATTTGTCACTTCCCTCGATAGCTAATAATGATAAAACTGACGTTTTTGAAAAACATGTTTTCGGTTTCTTCGAAAAATCAATTTTTCACAAAAATGGTTTTCGGTTTGACTGAGATTTCCCAATCGGTAAATTCGTTTTTTCTGAAAAACTGATTGTCGAACAAATCGAAAACTGTTTTCATATCCAATACGATAATACAATCAATATAACCGCCAGTAAATTGACGTTTAAAATTGTAAAATATTTAATTAAAGTAATAACTTGAAAAGTGTAATCTTCTTAAGGAAACAATATCGGTACAACAATTCAAACAAGTTTTCTTTCTATTCTCTTCCAAATTGCAGTAAAGTTGAATAGACAATATCAAATACGGAAAAATTATACATATTTTTCTCCTGAAAACTTTGCAAACTTTCGTTAATTAAAAAAAATGCGCTTGTTTTTGAAAGGATAACCCCTTTTTTAATTAAGTAAGAGTCACATTTTCTTGTAAAAACAAATGTTTTCCATTCACCAAGTGTAAAAATGTGTACCAAAAGAGTTTTAAATTTTGCTATCTTTTACAGAAGATCGTTTTTAAAACATTTCCACTACAAATACAATCAAAAATCAGAAAGTTCTGTTTAAATTTTAAAAATGCAGGTCTTGCCTTAAATTTTTTTTAATCGATGCCAAAAACATGTTATTTAATTATCACTACATTACTGGCTGTCACATAATTGAGCTGACTGCTAAAAAATCCTAACATGTAGTAAGAATAAGTTCAGAAATATTTTTACTCAAATGACTTTATAGGTATTTAGAATAAATTGTTCCAAAAATATTTTGCCGATATATTGAAAACTAAGTCGCATTTTCGTTATTATATATTTCATTTTATTCTGTTCCATAAAAAACCGTGTAAAATCGATTTAGCCGGCCGACAAAAACAAGGTTGAATAACTTTTAAATAACTCGAAACCTGGTTTTGCAAAAAAATTGAATATTTGAATATTAGTTCTCATCGACATCTGTCTATACAAGCAAAAAAGTTATAAATAGTTTAAAATTTTTCGTGTTGGAATGTATTTTTTTTTCCAAAATAATTCAAATTTGATAATTTCTGAAAAAGGGACTAATCGCTAACATTCAAAAAGTTCCAATTGCTCGAAGGTTGTAATCATTTCGGCGTGAAATATAATACAGGGTGGGCCATATGAGTGTTGGCGATTTAATTCTTCAATTTCTCGGTAACGCGTGGCGCGGGGTGGCGGTGGGGTATGTTGTTCGCTGCGCCGCTTCCTGGAAATTTAGTCGCCATGGAGCCTTACACGGGAGTGCAGCGTGCATTTTGTGTCCGAGCGTATTACGAAAACAATAAATCAGTGATTACTGCACGACGTTTGTATCGGCATGAACACGGTTTACACGATTTAAGTGAAGTTCCAAGCGCCAATGTGATACGAAAATGGATCAGAATGTGCGAAACAACCGGCTCAAGCTTGTCATGTGGGCTGGGATAACGTCAACCGGTACTTTTGGACCATACTTTTTTGAGGACGAAAGAGGGCATGCGACGACGGATAGAGCGAACAATTATTGCAACATGCTAGCAGATTTTTTGGTGCCAGCTTTGCAAGAACTTCAAGGCAATACCTCGAGGGTGTGGTTTCAACATGTCATACGGCTAGGGTATCCATAGAGCTGCTGAAAAATGTTTTTCCTGGAAAACTCATTTCGAATAGGGGGGATATTGAATGGCCCCCACGTAGCCCCGATCTCTCTCCATGCGATTATTTTCTATGGAGCTACCTCAAATCAGTAGTCTACGAGAATAATCCAACCAATTTGGAGCAGTTGAAGAGGAACATTATTCAGGAAAGTAACAAAATACCGAGAACAACTTTTCAACGAGTTTTCCAAAATTTGCGACTTCGGTTCCAAGAGCGTCAAGCAGCCGAGGGAAGCCATTTGGACAACATTATTTTTAAGTCTTAAAAATTCCCATGCTTCTACTTTTTAAAAATACAAATATATTTTGTTTATGTTTCGTAGTTTTTTTTTAATTGAATATTTAAACCGCCAACACCCTTATGGCCCACCCTGTACATATCAAATAATGTACTGCATACCACGAACGAACATCATATCGAGAATACATACAGGGCAAAACGATACCAAAATATCTTATCGGTAAAGGTATTGCAGTCTTTTCGGGGAAAACATTATCATGACGGTGTCACCTAAATAATAGTATCGCTTTCCATACCTATCATTAAAGTGATTTTTAAAAGTTCCTTTATCAGATTGTTTTTTATATGAAAACCGATACTTCAAAAATACAAAACGAAAAAAATATTATGAGATTATGTCATTAGGGTAGTTACAAGGTACATGGGGAACATTTTTTGTTGGGGAGCCCTCTAAAAGCTGCCAGTATGCTAGGAAATATGATTGGCAAACCTTGTGAGTAAAAGACGATTTTTTCAGATACCAGGTAATAACTAAGATCATAAGCAAATTATTTCTTTGCAAGGTAGTGTTGGATTTGCTCTGTGAAATAAAATCATGAAAACGTTGGAAAACAAATCTTTAAAAATAATGATATAACCTATTTGTTAATTAAAAAAAAATTGGGTTTAAACAACAAACAAAAAATAATCGAATAGGTAGCAAACATTGTGTTGCGAGTTTAAATTACGCACCTTGGACTAGTATTTGTGATTTCATTTAACAGAAGTTGTATTAAATTCGACTGGATGAGTGGAAGAAACCTCATCATGCCATAGGAGGAGTATTCTATTTGCAAAAAAGTGACATTTTTTACTAAAGAGATTAGCTGGTGTGATGACCACGAGATTACCGACTGTGATGAAAATATGGTAGTCGATTGGTAAGCAGGGTTAATAGATAAAAGAATTGATTGTAAATATAGTAAATAAATATGTATAATTTACAATTTGGTATGTAATATTGTAATTTCTCATAAAATATGAGAAATCACAATTTTAAAATTATTCAATGAGAGGAGGAAAGGAAAAAAAAACAAAATTGAAGTTTTGTCCAATATGATGGTTGATTAGGATGCTCATCGTTTCGCCTGTAGATTGTAAGTTTTGACCCTGTTCCTAGGTGTGATTTGATGGGCAAAAGCTTTTTTATTTGTTGTTTGTTTGAAATTTTCTTCTGCATCTTCCAAATATTAAAAATTTAATTTACAATAGAATTGTAGTTTTACAAATTCATATAACTATATACATTTAGTTTCTAGTATATTTAGCTATATACCGTATATACCAACTGTTTCAAAATACTATAATACATAGTGTTTTTAGTTGCAGAAATCTGTCTTCGTTGTATAGCGAGGGATAGGTGTGTTTGTAGTTTAAATTTCAAATGTAATCGTATTTTACAATGTGAAGGGTGAAAGTTCAAAAAACTTCCAACCTTCTAATGTTTCAATGCAACGCTTTCACCCTAAAAAACTTCATAATGAACTTCTTAAAAGTGAAGTCTATGTTAAGCAGTTGCAGAAGTCTGGCGTTATGCTGGGTACCAACAATTGAGTCATAATGTCATTCATACCAGAGGAAGCACAAGTGGAGGAAAAGTGCGCAAGCTTTTCCAAATAGCATTTCCACCCCCATCATCATCATCATCGTCTCTGTCATTCTTAATGCCTTATTTGTATGCAACAAAAGTACATAATCATCGTTAGCATTTTGCTACCCAACGAAAGTGTCTGTCTGGGTTGTACTCGTACGTATTGATGAGCAGCAGGATGCTTTGTTATGATGTTTACTCTGATGATGGTGATGGCTATGACGACAATTGAATTGAAAAGTACAAGTGGTATTGTTATGTTTTGTTTTTGTGCCGTAACAATCTCGAGGAAAGTGATTCGAAATATATGTTTTTTTTTCAAATTGTAGACAATAATAAAACTATACAAAAGTTATGCGATGAATACATATTCGATTTTATATATGTATGTCTGTAAGAGAGGGATTTTTAATTACTCATATTTGCGGCAAGTGGGAGAACAGAAGTTGTTCAGAACCCCATTTCAAAAGATGTTAATTTAGGTCAGGAAAATTAATTATTTTTCTGCCGCTCACATTAAGCGTTTAAAGCTAAGATGTTAGGATCCAGTACAAGTTATTTCAGAACATTAATTCGATTATGCACTCACATTTGTTTGTAGTTTTCTTAAATTATCAAATTTTTTCAATGTATTTTATTTATCAAGTATTTTAGTTTACCGTAAATGTTTATTTATTTTCAACAACGTTGTTGCGTTTTTCGAATATTTGCATTACTTGACGGATTTATTGTTGATACACAACTGAAATGCTGATGAACGCACAAAGCTTTTGCAAGTTCTGCGACCAAAACACAGTGGGACACTCACATTAGAATGAGCACTTTTGGAGAAATGAGTGAGCTTTAGCGGGATGATTTATGATTCTTCTTTTGAGTGAAGTTTGTTTCACATTCAACGAAATAAAACAAAAGATATTTTAAATGTTTACGATGTCGTCATAATTGTAGGGCCGAGTAAACAAAAGTTTTGCAATGTGTCCCCATATGAAATACAATATTTGATAAATACAATATTTGATAACGCTTGCATTGAAGTTGAATAAATGGATTAATTTTGTAAACATTTTTCGGGATTGTTTATGTTTATGTACAATGATGTCAACTCCTAAAAGTGCCTAAGAACACGGTGAACAGATGGGCAGGCACTTGATACGCGAATCCGTCAAAAATGCATGGGGCCTTGGTGGATTCATGCATCTCAGCCGCTCCATATTAAATTTATCATGTACACTGCGGGCTATTATTTTTCAGAAAATATTCTCTGTTGAATGGTCGGTGCAGTTATGGGCGTGGTATATCAGCGAAAATACTTTTGATTTCATAGGCAGCAGGCAATGCAAACCTTTAGTAGAACCTGTGGTAAAACCCAAAAATCTATGGTTTGGTGTGATATCCGCCCTATCCAATCTCGACTTACTTTTTTGTCTGTATTTTGGCAACAAAATCCTATCTGGCAATAAAATTCCTCAGAATAATTTCAATATCATGCATACTGTTGTGGCAAAGTCTGAAATAAATTGCAATAACTTGGAAGAGTTCTTTTCATAATTTTCATGGGAGCTTGAACTCGTGATGCGTAGTGAAATAATATCGCACTTATTAAAAAAAAATCAAAATACCAAAAAATTGTTTTTGTAGGATGGCTTGCTATGCTATGCATATATATTTTTATCGGGTATCCGATTCGAAGTAATCGTGTTATAAATGGGAAAATAGTTATTGGTTATACAGAGATAGTCATGTCGACTTCCAATAAGTATTGCCCCAATCAAGGTTTAGATAGTATATGTAGTTACGAAAAATTCAGCACTATTTTTCCATAAAGTCTATATGAAGATGGCGATGAGTTGGGCGCATAAATCAGGCTGATTTTAAGAGATGGTACGGTTTTTTGATTTTGAGCGCACCGGTGGCTTGCTGCTTATTGGGATAGACCTTTGAGCTAAGAAAACCATACAAGAAAAAGCCTAAGCGCATGATCTCGATAGTTTAGAGTCCACTTTCAACTTTTCTAGAACCCAGACAGCGAACAAAGGGTATTGTTTAGATTTTCAATGCTCCTGGGTTAACTTTTTGTACAGATCCAACGAAGTCCAAAGGCAAAATAAGCCAAATTGATATATGTGAGCGGTTTTACTCTTACACGAGACGTCAAATTGACACCTGCATACTTTCACGGGCAGATAGACAGATCTTTCATTAGATCTGGCGTTTTCTTGACGTACGGGTATTATCTGATTGTTTATTGAAACAATCAATTTCGAATTTGGCCTCCAAATACAGAATAGTCGACTGGGAAGGGCGACAAGGATGACTGGAAAGGACCAAATGCGTCGTTGCTACACAAGAACACACATTTTAATAAAAAAGTTTTTCAAAAATTACTGGAAAGTGTAAAGAATGCATGTTTAATAAATTGAAATTTAAAAACCGCGAAAATAAGCAGAAATTGTTTCTGATTCAGTATAATTTCCTATCGTCGGGACTTGATTATTACAGTTTCACTTACTTTGGTAGATCATTTTCTTGATCCAGCTTTTTTCACCGATTGACGATCGTATGTGCGGTGTATTTTTCATTGAAACTTGTTTAAACGGTCTGATTCCGTATTAATAACTTGTCGTCAAGCAAACGAACAACTATTTGATTTCCCTTCTATAATTTGCATAGGTTTTCATTTTGAAGAGCTTTTATTTTTAATAACTAGACTTACCATAAAACTAATACTTTTGTGTGGACCAATATAAAGAAATGTTGAGCAAATTTATAATGAAAGCATAGTGTTTGGATAATTTCGATAAAACTCCAATTCCCATTGTTTCCTTTCATGGAGGATTTGTTCGTGCACAAAGTTTTATGGGAAAAGACTGTAAATTTAATCAAAATCAATCAATTCATTTTAGTTGGTGAAACACAAAAGCAAACCCAACTATTGAACTAAGATACCTGATGCCATTTAAAAAATGTGTATTTAGACGATCCCAAGCATGATTTTTAATTATCAGTACATCAATGGCAATGGCCCGAGATATCTTAATATTTATAGGACGCTATAATTATTGACTCCTTAAAAGAGCGTTTTACAAAACTGTTCTATGAGTATATTGAAGATTAGATTTCGCTGTCGATCTGATTGTATTAATTATGCTATACGAGATTCCGTACAATTTCAATCCAGATAACGTTGTCCTCATTTAAAAATAAAGAACCCAGCTGTATATCTATGCTCATACGAGTATAAGTAAAACGTTTCTGATTATCTAAATTACTATAATTTCTGTTCAAAAAGGTGAATTTTATGTGAAAGTAATAACATAATTTCAGAATATAATGCTAAATCGCTTTTCATAGTAGTAGTACACATATTTCGATTGAAAATCGAATTTTGGCAAAAAAATTTTACATTTTAGCACTCTGTATGACCATTTTATGGCCATTCTTGATCGACTATAGTATAATGCGGGATCAACTGTGAAACTTTGTGCGAGTCCAGTTGTTTAAATGCGCGAACAAATTAGTCGTCATAAATATAATAGTTTATTAAGGTCACGCAGAGCATGTTTAATATGAAAATGTCTATGATACGAGTTCAATGAATTAATATTAATACAATGATAAACAGTCTTATTAAAAACCCGTTACTGATACTGGAGCTAAGTTTTGTTTCCTTGTTTCTTTTTTAAAAGCTGAGTAATTCTGGACTAGACGCAAAAAAACTCTATTAATTTATTATTACAACAATTCAACAAGTCTGGCAGACATTGAAGTCGCAAGAACGAAAAAAATAATGCAGGTGCTACTCTCTGCTAGAATGCTCTCTGCACTGGAATAAATAGCAAAATTGCTCCTTTGAAGAATATCATATCAAATACACTGAATACCTTTCATTAAAAATATTCTTGTAAAGCTGTAAAGTCTACTAACATCTCTATGTTATAACTGATTATTTAAACCCGCGTCTGTCTGGTTTTATTAATAGGGAATGCAATAATTAACAGTCGATATCGTTTACAATGGCATTCAAGATACTGATGATATTAAGTCGTTATAACCGATAGTCAATGTAAGCAATGGGAAACATTTGGAATATTTTCTTTTATTTTTGATGTATGCTTTTAAAATTTCTCAATATTTATTTAAAATGAATGTTGTCAATGTCAAATTTAATTGTCAGATTCTTACATTCCTATAACATTGGTCATGGATAAAAAAATGTTAGAAATTCTGGATTATTTGAAAAGTCATAATACAACTGCAATCTTTGTAACAATCACAAAGCTCCACAAATTTTGGGTACGATCATACAATTTATGTTCCATTGTTGGTTTCATTGAGTTCGTCCTTACTCTTGGCGCTTGTCATGTGTACAAATTATAGTCAACAGCAACTAGTACATTTATACTACGTTCTGCCGTTTTACCAGGTGCGTTTGTAAGACAAAAAGTTCTTTCCCAATAATATTCGGCGTATTGATTTGCCTAAAATAAGAAGAATCTAATAAACTACTACCATGACTGCCAGTTGATCTTCATACAACTTTCTTTGGAAGGACAAGTTTGCATAAAGTAAAATACGTCATATTGGCCAATATGTCGTTATATAAGATAAGCGATATAATTTTGTATAAAGTATTTAATGATCTTTATACAAAGACCGGATCTATTGTTGCCAAATTATGAATGTTTTCAGCTTTAAAGGTGTCAGCGAAAAAATATACACACATTAGACTGTAGAAACTACATGAACTGCGTGATAAACATTTGAATATATTTTGGTAGCGATGACTTCATATTCGTTTGCGTACTCCCTCTGCGATTAGTGAGACTGCTAAAACCATCAAAACAAAATGCCAACACTTTCTGGTATTTT
>JAHXMU010017797.1:487-11402 GCA_019455685.1 Philornis downsi
CAGCCAAAAATATTGCCAACTGGTTATGCAGTTACCCTTTCGCTTATTTAGAATTTGAGAATTATGGCCGACTCCCTCCCAAACAAAACAAATTATAATAAATTTTGGCCAACAACATAAACGGTCAACAGACCAGCAAAATGCAATAACAACAACAGTGTTTATTTATTACATATTTGCCAAATGTTTTGTTAACATCAGCATCAGTTCCAGCAGTCGGAGTTTATTAACAACGATAAAGTGAAATATCCATAATTTAAATAGAACTCGATTGCAGAATTCCAAGTCCCAAAATAAACGAACGATAAGCTCACAGCATAGAAAGAGAGCTCTTTTAACCAAATTATGGAGTGTTTTATTGTTTGTGGCCATAATGACAATTGCATTGATGTGGTCCAAAGCATCAGCAACAATATGGACCACAATAGCAGCAGCAGCAGCAACAGCAGCATCAGCAACAGCTCGAGTGGCAACAACAATGGCAACAGCCGAAACCAATTGTTAAAGCCACAAAGATTCTGAAGATATATTGGCAGATACCGAATAAACAATTGGGATAAAATTAAATTTCAATTTGTGTATTTTAAAACAGTACCAACAACAGCAAAACTAGGAAGATTGCAAGATATGGGGCATAGCGTACACTCGAGGAAAATTTATGTGAAATAAATAATTGTTGAATATTCAATAATGCGATATTGAAGGAACTTTTTCATAATTTTAGATAATTAAATCAATTTGAATGGGGTTTGCGCTGGGGCACGAAAATTTTGCTATAAAGAACTTATGCTGGTTTATTTAGATTTCCTTCACAATATTCTGTAATCAGTGGCGAATTTCGGGCACTTCGAACGTCCTTACTTAGTCTCAAATTATTTTCACCAAAGCATTGATATTTGGCTGTTTGAAGTCCATGATATACCCAATAAATTTTTTTTCTTGAAAATTATTATTTATTCTTCAGTCTCCACTTAGCTCAATAAATATAACGATTTTTATGATCAATTCGATGCCCTTTTTATAGTAGCTGATATGCAAATTTGCAATTTTTGCTTGAACTTTATAAAACACTTAAAGGTTTTCTTACGATTCGGCGTAACATAAAATCTTGGCGAGTGAAAAAAATGTTTAAAAAAATGCTTTTTATTATGCTATATTAAATTAACAAAGTTAAAACTTCTTAATACGTCACCACCTAATGTAACCTGATCTTTCATTACCAACATTTTTTAAAAACAATAAATTTTTTAAGCCCTTTCTGAGCAATTTTCAAAAAGTCAAAAAAATGACGAAAAATTGGTTAGAATGTGTAGACATATGTAAAAAGGTTTTAAACTTGTGGTGCACCTTAAGTGAGCGACTTTGATATGCTCGTACTGTGTAATAACAGGGTGGCAGACAACAAAATTTCTTGAAAGTCCAGCTTCTCCTCTTTTCTCATCTTTGATGCAGAAACCTAAGAGCATCATTACACGCTTATATTGCTTATAAAAAATGTGTCCAGATCTCTTGCGAAATAAAAGAAAATTGGCACATTTTCAATTAACCCCATTCATATAGTGTATATATATGAGTGTACATTAGTGTGAATCGAAACAAACGTAAGCCAGTCACAGTCTACGATTGAAGATTAGTCGAAGGTGAATCGAAAAACAAATTTTTGTCGCGCTTCCAAATACCGCCCTTTTGATGTTTTGTATATTGCGTGGCTATTTGAACTCCGATTGTAAAATTTTGCATATCATCATTCCTCATGGCTGCACAACAACTGTATTTCGTTCCGTAGTCATTTTTGACTAAGACATCAAATTCTAGTAGTGACCTTCGGTGTCTTCATTTCTACCCCCGTTGAAGCCTATTTTTGCTGACAACATAGGGTTATCCATTTTTTGGTTTCAAAAATAAATTTAGATAAAACACAATTGCACGAGCTGTGTTCAAAAAATAAGGTGAATTTTCAAATTGCGCGGGCTCTGGACGTCCCAGCACATCAACAGCCGATGAAAATGTTCAGAAAGTGAAGAAAATTGTTATGGAGTATCGTCTAATCACAATTAGAGAAGTTGCTGAGGATGTCGGCATATCGGTTGGCTCATGCCATGCAATTTTTTCGGAAATTTTGAGCATGAAGCGTATGGCAGCGAAGTTCGTTCCAAAATTGCTGAATTTTGACCAAAAACAACGTCGCATGAGGATCGCTCAGCAATTGTTGAATGACGTCAACGATGATCCAGATTTGCTTAAAAGGGTAATAACTGGTGACGAATCATGGGTATGTGGATATGACATCGAAACCAAAGCCCAATCGTCCTAATGGAAGAGTCCAGGAGAGCCAAGACAAAACAAAGCACGCCAAATTCGATCAAATGTGAAGGTTTTGCTTACTGTTTTCTTCGATTGCCATGGCGTAGTGCATCAGGAGCTCTTTCCACAAGGTCGTACGGTAAATAAGGAATATTACCTTGACGTTATGCGCCGTTTGCATGAAGCAATACGAAAAAAAGGCGGGAATTGTGGAAAAAAAATTCATGGATTTTGCATCATGATAATGTACCTCCTCACTCATCTTTGCTTGTGAGAGATTATTTGCCCAAAAACAACACCTTTATCATGCCTCAGCCTTCGTATTCACCAAATTAGTCCCCCTGCGACTTTTTCCTATTCCCAAGATTGAAGAGACCCATGAAAGGACGGCGTTTTGCGACGATTGAGGAGTTAAAAACCGAATCGCTGAGAGAGCTCAAGAACATACCAAAAAGTGCATATCAGAACTGCTTCGAAGATTGGACAAAACGCTGGCACAATTGTATTATATCTGAGGTTGGCTACTTTAAAGGAGATAAAATAGAAATTGTTGAATAAATAAATATTTTTTGAGAAAAATGAAAATTCAACTTATTTTTTGAACACAGCTCGTAAAGCTATGTTTTCGATGAAACTTTTATTTCATTATAATGCTTGCATCTTTCCATACAATGTCGTTTAAATAACCGCCTCCGGATTGGTTGCAATAGTGGATGCTTTCGAGGTTCCTTCTGCGTCATTTTCGAAAAACTACCTCCCAATGACACCTCCGGTCACCTTTTCCGGTTGCAATGGCTTTCCCACAATCACTTCTGGGTTCTCCTAGCCCCCATATGCAACAATTTCGGTTGTTGAATGAGCTTAATCGTTTAAGAAAATTTTGTTTGTTGTTGTTTTGATTTAAAGCCCATATTTGAATTATCACTTTAGTAGTTAATTTTATCCTTTTTTACCGCATTCTTCGGTTATTGAACAATCCATATTCATAAAATGACAAACCTTTCAATAAATAAAATAACACTTGAAATGACAGGTATTTAACAGCTGACAGCCTTGCCAGACCGGCGGTTTTGAAATCACTAAATAGATAACTGTGTATTTATTATATGTATTTACTTTATTTATTATTATTATGTATTTATTATATGTATTTACTTACTTAATGTTGGCCAATAGACTTTAAACTTCAAGATTGTTAAATACCTGAATTGAAATGAAATTTACACTCAATATTTCTTGAGGGTGCCTAACAAATTGTCTCCCATTCAACCAACAGCACAATGGCCTATAAAAAGATTGCAACTTTAAACATAAAGCTATTACAAAACAACAACAACAGCAACATGTAGTATTTGTAGCAGACTTAACTCCTTCCCGGGCCAGACCATAAAATACCAAACGTTTCATTATCTTTACAATGGATGGAACAAAAACCTGGTCAAGTATGATAGTTGTCCATTGTTTTTGGCAGTGCCAAAGTTGTCGTTGTTTTCTGTGCATTTGGAATATTGAAATCGGGCAAAAGAAAATCGTCCAGAAAAAACTAAATCTATTCTCAACCATATACTTACATAGTAACTTGATGTAAGATTTGTATGTTAATATTAAATCAATTTGAAAATAATCATTTTGCAGTTATTTATTATTGTTAGAATTTCCTACAGTTTGATGTGTGGCATAACCAAAACTGTGGGGTACTGCATCAACAAACGGCCACC
This sequence comes from Philornis downsi, assembly GCA_019455685.1. Lineage (NCBI taxonomy): Eukaryota > Metazoa > Arthropoda > Insecta > Diptera > Muscidae > Philornis > Philornis downsi. Next base: position 4,510 of record JAHXMU010017797.1, read on the forward strand.
ACCGCTGCCTTCTCTAGCCATAGCAATCGAACAATTGGTGAGGTCTCCTCAGCTCCATTGATTCACTCGCTCAGTCACTCCGTTAGTTATCGGCCACTTACCGCCACTTGAACTTTACAAATGTATAACTGTCATTGCCATTGTGTCTGTTGTTTTGTTTAGGTTACGTTTGCCTTACCAATTGTTGTCCGTCCATTGGGCCACAAAAAACCACTTTTGGTTGGGACATAAAACATTTGTATTGTTGTTGTTTTTGTTTTTTGAATAGACAAATACTGTTATTCCCTCAAACAACAGAGGATACGAGTATTTGCCTCGAATTTTTGATGATTATTCGAAAAGTCTACACTTGTTAAGAGAATTCCAGCATTGAGTACTCACCACTCACTCACTCGTACGAGTGAGGACATGGAGTACAATGGTCTCCAGTCGCATTATGCGTTTGCATACGAGAATTCATGTATGCACTTAGGGCTGACATCGGCACCCAGATGATATGATGCCATAAGTATGCAAATGGAACAGTGGATAACAAGAAATTATTCATTTACTCAATTATACAATTATTCAGAATGAAATTTGGGGTTAACATATCCCAGTTGGCTATGGAGTATTGACTCAAAGTATTCATTTATTCTTTTATTCATTTACTCAGGCATTCGGCATAATATTTTGATGTTACCATATCCAAATTGAGACTGGAGTGTGTCCATCGTCATGATCTATCTGCTTCCTGGTCCATCAGTAGATGTGCCACAAAATTTTCCTAGTAATGAGAAGTCAAAGAAAGTGAATCCACTAAAATCCGATGGTTACCAATCGATCTTACTACTTTAAGGGCGGCTAAAATTGCGTTGGTTGCATAGCCTAAGATTATTTTTGGGCAACGTTCAGAGACTTAATTTGGATTTAGAATAATTCAGTTAAGACGGTATTTATGTCATCTGAGACCCCCTAAAATGCAGGTTGACGCAAAAGAAATCACCCCAGTGGAAGTTAGTTTTAAGCTCGAATTTTGTAAAAAAAAACCTAGTGCAGAAATTTCAATCAACTGAACTGATTTACATATACCAGGGCGGTCCCAAAACTAGACGACCGACCTGACATATAGGCGGTTCCATTAGTTTGAAAAAAAATATTTTAATGAAAAGCGGCAACCTCATAAAATATATGTTTTAAATTTCAAGCCGCCACGTTCTTTAGTATTTTTATTTGAGCCATCAAAAGTGAACGATCTCAGTGAATTTGCAAACATGAAAACAATTAGTCATCGTTATGTCATTCAATATTTCCATTTTCCAAAGGTCTCAGTCCAACCAATATTAAAGCCAAGCTAGATTCTACTCTGGAGGATTCTGCTTCTTCGTTTACGACTGTAAAATATTGGATAACAGAGTTTAAACGAGGCCGTACGAGCTGCCAAGGTGAAAATCGCAGTGGTCAACCAATTAAAGTGTCCATGCCAGACACGGTTAAGAAAATTATATCGGCTTAAGGTGCGTGAGCTAGCTGAAATGATAGGCATTTCAAAAAGTAATATACACCGTATATGGACCGATGATTTGAAGATAAGAAAGCTGGGAGCAAGATGGGTGCCGCGCTTGCTTTCAATACAGCAAAAACAGCATTGCGAAGATGTTTCAGTAGATGAGACATCGGTCGACAACTTCACACCTGAGGCAAAGGAACAGTCAAAGTAGTGGACTGGAATGGAAGAACCGTGTCCAAAGAAGGCATGTCCATATGCAGGCAAGGTCATTGCTTTCATTTTTCGGGATGTGCATGGGATTATTTTTATTATTTTGTCCAAAATTAAATTAGCTTTATGGATAACCCTACGATATTCCCTAAATTTTACACATACTAGTTTTAGGCGAAGTAACACATAGTAATTAACATAGTCACCGATCGCAGGCGTATCATATGCCACAATGGTTTCGATTTTACATGATCTGGGGGTGAAAAACCGAACACTTCAAAGGAGTATTGGAGGCTGTTCAACAATACTCCAGATGAATCTTCACATTATTTAAAGTCCGTATATGAATCATAAGAATCTCATAGTATACCAAAGTCATAGCAAAGATCAAAATAAGAAATTTGTTCTGGCAGATCAAAGTTGGAAGCATTTGCTTACAATGTAAAACAGAAGCGACTATGGTATGTTGTTTCTGGGATAAGATTATAGGTTTATGGTGAGCTGCCAGGTAATCAATTGTTTCATTTTTGGACTCTGAACCACTGTGTGTAATTTTTAGCTTAATGTTAACTGCCACAAACAATGAACGAACATCCATTCATTCGCTTAACAATTTTTCGAGTTCATGTCCAACAGAAACACTTGAAATGCTCTAACTTATTATGCCCTCTCCCATCGAAAAAAAAAAATAAATGCTATTGGCCCCGACCACTTACGGCCCGTTCATGTGTGATTATGTCTGTCAGCAAAGTAATCCTGCTATTATCGAAAACATAACAAAAACCTTTGTAGATGCAGACGAAATCTTGGAATTGGGGGTTTTATTCCTGCCAAATATGCCAATAAATATACACGCGTCATCATCATCGTCGTCATTGTTGTTCACCTCATCATCATTATCATTGGTCGTCTTCTGAGGTAACAGCTAAGTAATATGAAGTTCTACGTGTCAGGGTATGCAACATTTCTGTGGAAAACACAATCGCATACTTGAGTTTTTTTAAGCTCGAGACAAAATTGTAGTTAATTATATGTAATCTAATTAATAATTTTTATGAACTGAAAAAGGTGATTAAAAATGTATGTTTCTGAACACATGTTTTATTAGTAGAATGCCCCTAATCTTGATGTCTCTGACATACAGTGGCAACATATAATATATAGTAAAAAGAAGTTAATTATTTTTCCAATAGATGGCTTTAGTAATCTGGGTCTGCCGATGTATAAATGCGTTCAGGTTACTCCAGATGGCGTAAGAAAGATAAGATCTCTTACTCAAAAAAAAAAAAAAAACAACAACTAATCAAAACAAAACAAACTATTGTTTGAGCGCTCTTCAAAGATGGACATCAACAAAGGGAAAATACACCATATTTTAAAATTTTTCTTCGATATAGGCAAAAACGCTTGGCATTCGGTAGAAAATACGATTAATATTTATAGTCTCCATACTGTAACGACCAATCATACGAAATTTTTGTTTCGTCGACTCCTTTTCAGTAATATTGCTGTCAAAGATGTACCATGCTCCGTAAGACCAATTGTCGATAAAATAATGAAAATCATCAAGTCCGTTTCGCTTACCCAGGAGCTAAACATTACACAACATCGTTTGGAACACTTAAAGAATGCTGGATACAGTTCTGCAGATTTGGTCAAAGTGGGAGTTAGTGTTGATATTTTGCGCGACACTTTCACATACTTTTGCGCGACATTTTCACAGAACAAACGAAAAACAAAGTCAGATAGTTTTTGAAAATTCCTGGTTTTTATTAGCATTTTTACTTTTTGCTGGCATTGGCAAGTCTATTTGCTTTCGTTTTCGTTTGAACATGAATGGAAATCATAGTCCGCAGTCATGATTTGTTTCAAGCGGAACGAGCCGTAACTTTGACCAATGACTTTATTCCCTGCACTATCAGCAACCAAACAGTCCTACATAACCACAGTGGCAATTGCAACTTTGAATGTAGTATCAATAAGAGGTATGAGTGTAATTCTCATTCACCTCATGTTCGTTCGATAATAGAACAATTTCGATCGATTCTATACAAAAGAATGATATCGGTAGATTCTTTCAAGCAGAACGGTTTCTAGAAAGCAGTACTGCCATATGGAACTTCAAATTAACACCAATATCTAACATCACCCCTATATGGATCTCCGATTGCAGGGATATTTTTCGTAACGAACAGGCATATGAGTTGGCTAGTCTGAGTTGATCTGTCTTGAGCAAAATTCATGCAGAGTCAGTCGCAACTCCCATTGCAATTATTAGAGTAGATATTTTCAGTTTTTCTTGATAAAGTGAATAACTGATCTTAATTGCAGGGTACTGAGGGCAACTTGGCCAAAATACGACGACAAGTGAATAAAAGCTTGCTTGCTATTCAGAAGGCATAAGGGAATTAATTACGGCGTAAACGGGCTACTGGCTAGCTGTATAGCACCTGTTTGAGTTGAAAATGAACTACCGTGAATAATCGGTATATAATCTGGAAATATAAGATAATCGGTATGTAATAAAGGCTGCTCACAATTTAATTCAAAACAAAATTTTACAGGAATGTCTGAAAGTGTTGCTGAATGTGCCGTTTTTAAGAAACGGGACATAATTTAAAACATTTTAAATGGCTTGGTAGTAAATTGTAAATTGGTGCTACTCTTACTACAAAAGCACGACCCATGAGTGTGGTTATTTTAGAAATAAGAAGCTGCTTATTACAAGTGGAATGCAAAAAAATTAAACTAGTTAAAAAGAAATTGGACACAGTCCAACAACTTAATAAAAATAACAACAAAGACTTCAAATCGATATAATTTTTAAAACTGCAGTCCAACAAAAGCTTAGAATACGATGTTACATGAACACGATGTCTCAGAGAATACAAATATCTCATAACTTTAATAAACGCCATCTAAATTTTCCTCATATTTGGCTTATTAGTGCCACTATATAGCTCTAAATAATATAGAAAACTAGGCATGAAATAAGCATGAACCAATTTCTCCTTAATCGATCTAGGCAACACTAAATTAATGTTATAAAAACTTCGAAGTGAATAATTTAAACGCCGGACTACATTATCCACATGATAGTTAAAGCTTAGTTTGTTATCTAAAACTACTACTACTAGTTGACTACTCGAAGCGTTAGTCTGACATATCGAAGTGAGCTCCGCTCAAATCATGATTGGTAAATGTAAGCGGGATTTAACCCAGGACCATACGAACGATAGTCACGTGTATTAACCTCCATGTCTTGATCGATCACTTTTTTCAACTCATTTTGATAAATTTGAGTAAAAAATATTTTTCCAAGTCACGGTCTTTATGACGTTGGCGGCGTTCTTCGACTATTTATTTCGTTTACTTCTTTTCTCTTGTGTTGTCATTGCCTGTGACATGAATCTCGAGGTAACGTTGCCTAACTCAACCTCGTTGATGTCGCGAGTTGTCATAACTGTGTACCCTCGAATCTTTTTAGCAAATGTTACTTTATATTGGCAACAAAGCAGTAAAATTTCAATAAAATTTCTAACTTTCAATTTTCAATTTGTATGCTTGAGAAAAATTTACCCAAACGTCGGTGACACCCCATGATGTATATACTATATACTACTTCGTTTTGCCGCCATTTTGGCAAACATTAGTCTAAATAGTTCATATTTGACAGCCGTGAAGTAGAGACGTGGCAAATTTGATGTGGAAAAATATTCGATAAACCAACGTGTTTTAATCGTTAAAATATTTTATCAAAATAAATCATCGATAACTGTGACGATAAAAAAGTTACGTGAAATTTTTAGGAGAAGTAACGTGCCAACAAGACGATGATTTCGAAGAAAGAGGGTCTGTAGCTGATAGGGTTAAGCATGGACCACAACGTACAGGAAGATCGGCTGAAAACATTACTGCTCCTCAAGAAAGTGTGCAAAACAATCCATCAACCTCAATTCGACGCCGTGCTCATGTGCTTGGTCTTCAAAGAACAACTTTGGCCACAATTTTGCACAAGAATTTGCATTCGTTTCCATTTAAGATTCAGTTGACACCAGAGCTTCTTCCTCAAGACCATTTACGCCGCCGTACATATGCCAATAGGATGTTACAGTTCGCCCATGACAACCCCGATTTTCATGAAATAATCATAATGAGTGACGAGGCACATTTTCATTTGAATGGATATGTGAATAAAAAGAATAGTAGGTTCTGGGCAATGGAAAACCCTCAAATTATTCATCAGTCACCTTTGCATTCATTAAAAGTGACAGTCTGGTGTGCAATTTGGTCAGGAGGAATCATTGGCGTTACGGTAATTGTCAATGGGGAGCGATATCGCGATATAAATGAAAACTTTTTAACGCCACATGCATTGGGCTTGATTAACATGTGGTATCAACAAGACGGTGCCACATCGCATACAGTCAGGGTTAAAATCACTGCGACAACAGTTATTTCAACAACAAGTTATTTCAAGAAGTGGTGATGTTGAATGGCCTCCACGGTCGCCTGATTTGACTGCTCCGGACATCTTTTCGAGGGGATATCTGAAAAGCAAGGTCTATGCAGACAAACCAGAAATGCTTGAGCAACTCAAACAAAATATTCGCCATGAAATTAATGAAATGCCGCGTGAAATGTGTGAGAATGTAATGAAAAATGTGCTCAAAAGGGCTCGCATTTGTGAGGCTAACAAAGGCGGACATTTATCTGATATTGTATTCCATACAACATTTCTCAATATAAGATTCATTCTCATTCATTTAATCAAAAATTATAAAAAAAAAGTAATATACCTTCCCGACGGTCACCCTGTATTTCGAAAATTTCCGACTTGATTTTCCCTTTAAAGCTAATTATTTTCTTCAAGTGTAGTTGTGGTCAATCCAGGCCGCTGTTTCCAAAGACATCCCGGGCATTATTATAACGTTTGTTTTGCAGCGAATTCTGTTCGTTGTTGTCTTTGTTGTTGTTTCTCCGCTTGTTGGTTTATTCTATTAACGGGTGTGATTTTTCATTATTAGTATTTACATTTTTTTCTCAGTCAAGTGGCTGGCTGGGTCTTTAATATTTGTGGAAGGATGGACACGGATGCGCTGCACTGCACAGCTCTCACTCACTCTTTTGTCTAACTCCGTGTCTTTTCTTTCGGAAATTACGGACTTATTCAGCGATTTTATTTGGGTTTGAG
>JAHXMU010017799.1:0-11442 GCA_019455685.1 Philornis downsi
ACTTTTTCTCAATTTCGAATGCAAACTTCTCAAAAATTTGTTGCGCTAGAAAAAGGTTGGAACAGAATTCAAATGCTATGGCATAAAATTTGTGAACTATTTTGGTATCGAAGAGCATTTTTTCTCCGTATTGTTTCGATACACTTTTCAAGTAGTCACCATTCCTTGATTTACATAAAAGGATTAGAAATCATGCATTTAAATTAAATTTAGTTTGTTCATCACGTTTTTTTCTTAAGCATATTAAGCAGTAATAATCTCTTAAAGCAAAATTTTTCGTTCTTAGTGTTATTTGAAATATTACTGGAACTTTTAGTGATGTAAATGGAAATATTAGTACAGTATTCCCGAATTACAAAGGAATCCGGCGCCAATATAAGATTTAGTTTTCGGTTTAATATTAGAGGAGGTTGTGATGGTAGACCGTTTCTTCTACTAAGTCCTCTAAACTAATTAAAATTAACTTGTTAATTTGTTCTTAAAGATAACGAAAGAAAAAGCATTTGATACATCACTGTCGATAGATTTAGAAAAAAATTTTTATCAACCTATTTTTTAAATAATATTTTCGGGAATTTAAATAGATGAAAACAAATTGCAACATTAAATACTGGATTAATGAAGGGAGCATTTTATCAAAAACACAGACTATAAATTAAATTTTGAAACCCTTTTTTTATATCAGTGTATAACGGCTTTAAAAAGCAGCAAATCTGCCTTTAATTTATTTTTCCCCCAATTTATAACATTTTACGAAGCCATATATTAAGCAACAAGAAAATTTTGATAAAACAACAGCAACAGAAGAAAAAGAATTTCATACAACAGTAGTCACAGCAACAGTTTGATAAAGAAACGATCCAAAGGTTTTAATATTCAGCTTCCTTTCCCTCAGTCGTGATTAAGCTAAAAAATCACCAATTATTTTAGGTACATGATTTAGTATTTAAATCGATGGTGAGTGAAATGTTCTGGAATACACAAACCTTTCTCAGATAGTCTTTACATAATAAAAATTGCCAACAAGTCCTGAAATGTTCCTCAGACTATGACAAATTTATGAAACTACAATTTACTTCGATAGACAGACATCTTGATGTGCTGCATTTGTTGATTAATGTGTGTCATATCTTATGTTGTCCTCAAGAATTCATGCTTATACTAAACGTTGAGAAGTCAAAGGGGAAGAATTCCAAACCAAATCAAAACTAACTTTTTCAATCAATCATTATTACTAAATCTCTACAACGGGATGTTGTGACCCCCATCTCCTAACGACGCTAATACTCACTGGCTGCCAATAACAACTGCCAACCAACCATCATAGAAACAAACCATATTTTAGTCGTTGCCGTTTTCTCCTTTTTGTCCCATCCAGTGACAGTGGATGTTATCAGCTCTCCTAAGAGTTCAATAACAGTACTCAGCACGTAGAAATCCATCACTATCACAAAGTTTGGCAGGAGGAAAACAAGGAATAGTCGCAACATAAATTCTTATTAAAAATCAAATTCTTATTGAAAATCAATAGCCTTTGGTTTTGCCTTCGTGCACATTTTTGCAAATATCTGTGAAGTTGGGCTACGCAAATTTGTCTACAGCTTAAAACGCTAATGGGGAAACCGTTTGTGTGTAAATAAAAAAAAAGAAGACAAATCAAAGCAATGACAGAAAATGTAAAGATATCGCTATAATTGCTTTTGAAAATCTGAATCTCTAACCCCCACGAAAAGCACAATGATTAATCCTGAAGAATTGGTTTCGCCACAAATATGTCAATTAGTTATCAGGGTTTAACACATTCTCACTAACTATTTGGTGGAAAAGCCGCAATACATGGCAGAGAGCGAAAGAGGTGAAGAGCGGCGGTAAAAGAAAATCTGATTCGTTGTTAGGGTGCGAATAAGTAATGTAATTTTGAGTGTCGCTTCAAGGCAGGATTTGAAGTTTAATTAATCATTCACGCGCTGTGCAAATATTAGAGATTCAGCTTTAATGTTATGCTACTTTATTGGTGATACCGCATTATTGAATCTTCCATCATACCTTACTATTTCCCAGCATTGTCGCTAGAAAGGCTGTAATAAGTGCTATGTATAAAGTAACCGACAAGGATAAACTCATCTTGTTACTAGGGCGCGGATGAGTAATATGATTAAAATTTAGCAACTGTAAAATTCACTTAATTTTGGGAAAGCTTTGAAGTTGAATTAATCACTCAAACACACTGCATATTTTATGCATATTTTTGTGATACTCTAATCTAAGAGTGATAATAATTTACAACAATTTCTGCGGTAGGATTTTACTATCGTTTAGTATTACACCTAAATACTAGGTGTGCAACTTAGTTATGTTTTTTTTTTTTTTATAAAAATGCAACTTTATTATAAAAACATGTTAACAGGTGATTAATTGAAAGTATTGCCTATTGCTAGCTATTACTTTTTCCCATCTTTCTGGCAAATCCCAAATTCTGCTACGGTAAAACTGTTCATTATTTGAGGCTATCCTAGAATCTAGCCATTCCTTAATGTCGTCATATGAGTGCAACTGCTGCTCAGCCAGACCGTGTGCCATCAAACGGAACAAGTGATAATCGAACGGCACTATATCTGAAAAATATGGCGAATGGGGTACGACTTCCCATTTCAGTGTTTCCAGGTAGGTTTTAACGGGTTTAGCCACGTGAGAATCACTTTTCGTGCCTCTTCTTGTATTTTGAGCGTTTCTCGCACAGAGCTCGTCTCAATTTCATTAATAGAACTCGATACCGATCTCCAGTGACAGTTTTGCTTGGTTTCAACATGTTGTTTATTACGACGCCGACCTGGTCTCACCAAATACAGAGCATAACCTTCGCAGTGTGAATATTAGGCCAAGGCAACGACATAGAAGCGTAACCGGGCAGCCTTCATGACTTTCCTTTCTTTGGATTGCTGTAATGAATCCGTTTTTCATCACCCGTTATAATACGATGAAGAAAACTTTTCCATTTTTGTCGCTGAAGCAGTTGTTCACAGACGAATAAACGACGCTCAGCATCCTTGGGCTTCAACTCATAAGAAATCTGAGTTTTTTTGCTTTTGAATCATTCCCAACGCATGCAATTGTTTGGAAATGGCTGAGCGAGTAACTGCTAATAGTGAATCGAGCTATACCTGCATTTGACATGGATCCCCATCCAGCAATGCCGTCGATTTAGTGTCTTCGAAGCTTTTCCGTCTTCCTTCATGCGAACGGTTGACAACATCAAAATAATCATCTTTAAAGCAACGGAACTCATCCCAATATATTGTTTCACTTAAAGCAGCGTCTCTGTAAATGTTGTGAAGGTCTCGATGAGCTTACGATGCCGTTTTCTTCGATTGCAAGAAGAATATCAATACTTCCCCTATATGGCGATTATTTGGCACAAAATCATACAAATTCACACAATCAATAGAATATGACGTCAAAAGAAAATCACTATTGGGTCGAAGCGGTATGTTTACCATATGCCTAAGCTTGGCTAGTGATGTTTAGGTTATGACAAAATCGACTAGCACTTACAGCTGGCGCCATTTATTGGCAAACAGCGGGAACTTAGTTGCACGTCACGTGGCTGCCACCCATCGTTTGCTTATGCAAAACTTTACGGAAAATTTTAAATGAATAAGTTTATCACATTTTTTGATCCACAATGTAATGATCAATTTCATTCAACTCATCCATTCTGATATGCCACTGTCAGTGTTAGTAAGGATATCTTGAAATATTGAACTGAAGTAACTTATTTTAGGATTTTTGGGATTGCAGCGTCTTGTGAACAAAAGAAACTCTCGAAAATCGATTATCACTTTTTAATTCACCAGCTCCTCTTTATATTCTTTTTATATCTCTGCCAACAGAATGTTTTTTTTTCTTCTGTTTGGCATGCAAAAGATTCCAAAGACAAGCAAATTTCTTAGAAATATAACAAGGACGCTGGATTAAAATTCTATAGCACAAAACCTACGGAATGTAAATGCTTGATGATTCCGGAAAAATGTAAATTATGCCTCAGTATAATTGTATCCCAGTAAATGTACTAATAACACATTTAGACTGTAATAAGAAATGAAAACTTAAACTTTAACCGTTTCGCGGGTAATGTTTCAACAATTACTAAATTAATTGACAATAGCAGAATACCTACATCCACTGATATCCATATTGGTAACCACTGCGAATAGAAAAGAAGGAAGAAGTAAAACAGTATGAAATATTATTGGTTAGTAAAATTTTCAACCAAGAAATTCAAAGCGCTGATGAATTTTCCACTACAATCTCTAATCATTTTACCACAGCATAGCATTAAAAGGAATTGCCAATGCATTTGACCATTCTGTGGATAAGTGATGGTACGATTTTAGCAATTTCTTTCTCGTTACTCCACAGAGCAATAAATTCCACTTGCAAACCCAAATGTAATGAAATTAAAGATTTATGAATTTGGCAAAGGAATCATAAAGCAGTGGAAATAAGAAAACCGTGACAAATATATGGCGACTAATAAGTGAAATGAAGACAGCCGCTTTTACCGCAACTGTCAGTTTAGATGGTATTTCGGCTAATAACTAATAACTTTGGTAGCAAATACACAACTTTAAAGTATGCTTTGAACTACAAAATGTCAAGCGGCTGAGGCAATTAAGAAGTAATTTGTATAAGCTCGTTAGACAGATTGAGGTTATTGTGCTGTGTGCGATCTATGCTGTAGACCAGAATAATAAATTATTTCGGGTGGTGGTCTGCGATTTACAATAGATGTTCCTTGAATGAAAGACCACAACAAGCGTCAAACCGTAACGTTAGCCAGATGCCATTAATTTGATGACAATAAATTAATATCAGTTTTATGATAACGTTGTTAGGTTTATTCCCTCTGCGCTATATTTCAATTTCCATTTTTCTTTAGCGGTTGCGTAGGTTGTATTTGACACCAGGGACTACAACACAAAACAGCTCCTTCCAGTCAACACTTTGCCAATTCTGTGCGTGTTTTACTTGTGTTTGGATGTTGGCTTCAAACCACCATGACCGTGACAGCTCTAAGCTATGAACAATTCATATTTTAAAGTGCGAAGGAAAATAAGAAACGTGAAACAGAACTCGGCCAATCGCTTTCAACACTTCAACACACTTACCATTGATAAGGCAGGAGCAGTGGAGAGAGCTGAAGGCATGTCAAAAACTTGCAAAGGATGAGGACATGTTTCTGTAGCCGTCCACAAATCTACTTCATGTCGAAAAATACCGCATAATAACTACATTAAATATTTTCATGGTTATGACACATGACAGTTATGGCGTCAAAAGCTCTAGTAAGAGGAATGTGAATGGAGTAGCAATTAAATGCTCAGTTATCACACCGGTTAAGCGTTACACATCTTTTTTTTTTTTATTTATTTCTGGCTTGTAATTTAAAGCCTTTCGGCCAATTATAAGTAAATTGCAATATGCAACAATTCATCTATTAGATTGAATCTGCTCAATATAATAAGTTAGAAAAAAAAACATGTAATAAAAATTAAATACAAAATTTATAAAAATATAATATGACATTATGATCATTAAAGACAAAAAAAAAAAAAAGTATGAAAAAAAGACTATTTCCAAAGTTAGAAGTTAAACGGAATATAATCTTGAAATATAAGATAATCGGCATGTAATAAAGGCTGCCCACATTTTAATTGAAAACAAAATTTTACTGTAATGTCTGAAAGTGTTATAGAATGTGCCTTTTGTAAGAATCAGGACATAATTTAAAACTTTTTAAATGGCTTGGTAGTAAATTGTAAATTCGAGCTACTCTTACTATAAAAGCAAGACCCATGAGTGTGGTTATTTTAGGAATAAAAAGCTGCTTACTACGAGTGGAATGTAAAAAATTAAATGAATTAAAAAGAAATTGAGGACTACACAAACGAACAACTTTATAAAATAACAGCAAAGACCTAAAATCTATATAATTTTTAAAACTACAAGCCAAGAAACGCTCAACATACGGTGTTATATGAAAACGACGCCTAAGTGAATATAAATATCTCATAACTCTATTAAACGCCATCTGAAGTTTTCTCATATTTTGTTCATTAGTGCCACTATATAACTCTAAACAATATTGAATACTAGGCATGACAATAGCATGAACCAATTTCTCCTTAATCGATCTGGGCAACACTAAGTCGGTATTATAAAAACTTCGCAGTGAATAATTCAAACGTTGGACTACATTATTCACATGATAGTTAAAACTTAGTTTGTTGTCTAAAACTACTCTCAAACAATGTACACTGTGGACCACTTCAACACGTGTGCCACGATGAGATAAATTCAGGTTTAAATCACGATTAGAAAAAAACATAGCTTTTGTTTTTGGAATGTTAATTGAGAGTTTATTTTCCATCATCCATGAGCAGATCAAATTTAACACATAATTAATACTATTTTGCAAGACATCATCAAACTGATATTCTCCCTTAAAGAGCAATTGTACATCATCTGCAAATGAATAGGGAATACATGTATCATCGAGGATACTAAACAGGTCATTCAAGTACAAAATAGAAAGTATTGGGCCAAGTACCGAGCCTTGAGGAACAGCGCTTTGGACAGGTAAAACAGAAGACAACGAATCATTGACAACAACATATTGGGCCAAATACCGAGCCTTGAGGAACACCGCTTTGGACAGGTAAAACAGAAGACAACGAATCATTGACAACAACATATTGACTCCTACCTTATAGGTATGATGAAATTAATTGACAGGTATTAACGTCGAAATTATAATTGCTGTATAACTTATCCAACAAGACACCATAATCAACACGTTCAAATGCCTTTTCTAAATCCAAGGATAATAACACACAAACTTTTTGACCATATACTTCTTTCCTTATGCTATCTGTAAGACCAATAGGTAGCCCAGTGGTATTCCTATAATTTCGAAATCCACATTGACAATCGTTCAGCAACAACTCACTTTCAATGAATCGCAATAACTGACACTTTAGTATGTGCTCCAAAATTTTTGACAATATGGGAGCTAATGAAATTGGTCTCAAATTTTCGAAATCACTGGAATCATTTTTCTTTTTAATTGGGATTATCTTAGTTAATTTCCACTGAACTGGAAAAGAAGATGTCATTATGATCGTGTTAAATAAGTGCAAAATATGGCATGAAATTAGTGGAAAAATTAATTTCAAAAGTTTCAATGACAGACCATCTGCCCCTTGGAGCATTAGACTTAATAGAAGAATACGCAGACCACAATTCATCGAAGGTAACACACTGAAAGGAGAATCCATCATTCACCGATTGCGGTATGGGATACGTAGTTACGTTCAGTTGGTTGCCAACATTTAGCATTTTCTAATTTAGTTATTTTCTTTTAGCATCTATTAAAGTATAAGATTTGAGTACTGTTAGCGTACTATTTGACTCTTGCCTGCCTACCAGCACCACATTTAGTTTTAATTCTCAGAAAAGTTTTCGCCACCAATAAAATAAAGCGTTACGACAAAGGGCTCTTTGAATCTGTATTTTATTGCAGCACTAAAATCGAAGATAAAATTACACATTGCACTTTACTTTAAAAAGGATTTCATACAAGCTGAATAATAACAAATGGATACATTTTTATATGCTCTTCATCGTTGTCCCTGTGCAGTTTTCGAACATAAAATCCTACTGTGTGTCCTTCCCATGCAGTAAAATGGAGAATGTTGATGTAAATAGGAGAAGAACAAGCTGAGTTCGATACGTTGAAATTGGATACTGGATGAAGAGGATTCGAATGGGATTGCATTTTATGTCGCTGTGAATGTATAATTCTTATAGCATTGGGTAACTACAGCAACAATATTGAAACAATGGGAAAAGCACGTCATCAAAATTTTCAAAATGTCAATTAAGTTGCTGACATCATACTTGAGTTACCTCAAATGTAACGTCACAGCAACTCATGGTCATTACGTTTCACCTGGTACATATTTCAAGAATCATTGAGATAATTAAGCAATATCTGAATAAACATCTAACACCGATGCTTCCGTATAAGCCATCCAACCAATTGTTGGGTTATACATTCATTATCCAATCGCCCGTTGTCACAAACATCTGTGACATTGCCCTTGAGGTGTAGCCAAAACTCCTAGCATCCAGCTTCAAAAACCCAACACTCACACACAAATCATGTCCTTAGATGTATACCCACATCCCCACACCTGCCCATGTGTGTGTTACAATATGTGGGTAATAGATTGTGGTGGCGGTGGTCAGATTCTTTCCATTCGATTATTGTGGCATTTTGGAGAATATTTGACTTCGTTTCATTAAGTTGAAAGTAATGACTTAAGCGACTGCAAATGTTACATTCCTTTGTCAGGACATTAATGTGACTTCTCGTTATGGATTCATCTTTCATGGATGAAAGATTCTAATGAAACCCCAATGGAGTCGTTATAAGAATGAGCATGATGGTAAAGGTCTTTTCATAGTTCTCCATTAATAATAAATATATAAATGCCGCAGGGCATTAAAGATGGGACTGTACGGTTTCCTTTGCCTAGTCGAAGTATTGAAAGAATTCTAATTCTGTATTAAAGACCAGAGTATGTTTTATGTGACTGCTGTAACGCACTTTTATTATTAGTTTATTTAAGAAAAATATTAAGACCAGCATATTCACAAATGATTTCAAATGATTTTCTTTCCTTCGTTCGTACATCTACCGCCTGCAGCTAGAATTTACATTGAAATCAATGGATAATAAGGTTTTAAACACTATCCATGAGGCATTATGAGCGTCAATATTTATAAAGTTATAAAAAATATAGAAAATATTTCGAAAACTATATAATTTTCTTTTTAGATGGAGATTTGCTATTCGATAAGTGAGTGTGAGCGAATTGAATTCGACAAATTATAACGAATGAGCTCTAGTGTCTGCCAAAATCAGACTTGAACAGTTTAATAAACTATACTCCATATAATATTTTAAAAATAAAGCAAGAAAAATATACGCCAGCATGTTGTCGATGTCAAAAAAAATATAAAAAAAGAACCACATCTGTTTGCAGTAATGTTATAATAATGCCATCAGAAGTTCTATAATGGCGTACTTTGGCTTTGCGCTACAATCGTTGAGATTTGTTTCAGTGTTTGGTATCCGAATAAAAACAGTACTTAAAGGCTCTCCTATTAATTAAGGCATTCAAAAGTATTTCTATTTTTGTAAAAGGCACCATCTGCTGTTTCGAATTTTGTTATTTGTAAAGACGACAGGCGTGATGATTTCAATTAAAGTTAAATAAAACACACATAAAGCTATGATTTCGATGAAACTTTAATTTCACTATAATGCCTGGACCCTGTTGCCATTAAGTACGAAATATAATGTCATTTAAATGACCGCCTCTAGATTGGCTGCAGCAGTGGGTCCCTTTAAGGTACTTTTCGACCATTTTTTCGCACATTACGACAGTTGTGTCGGCGATAACTTGGTAAATGTTGGTTTCCAAATGCTTTAACGTTTGGCTATTATCCGCTTAAACACGTTCTTTGACGTAGCCTCATAACAAAACGGCGTCAAATCGCATGATCTTGGTGGCCAATTGACGTCGCCAAAGTGTGAAATTACGCTCTCTGGAAACGTCCCATGCAATAAAGCCAAAACTGGTCATATTGTGTGGCTCGTGGCACCGTCTTGTTGAAACCTCATATAGTTCAATTCATAATCTTCAATAGCAGGCCAAAAAAAGTTGGTCCTCATACAGCCACAGCGCTCTGAATTGACGATAATGGTTCTTCGGATTATCTACCACACTTTCACTAGCAGAAGCAATATTTTCGGTAGTTCATACTTTGCGATGATGCACAGGCCTGACCACATCTGTAACGCTTCTAGTCTCTTCAAATTTCTTTATAGTCTAGCCAATTTTTTGCTTAGTAGGTCATTTATGATGACCACATTTATCTCTTAATGCACAAAAAGTGCCCACGTTTGAATAACCATTTTATAAGTGAATAAGTTTTAACTATTTTTAGGCGTTCTTCGTTCTTTGGTTGTTAAATAATCCATAACAAACTTTCACTAAATAAATAACACTTCATGAGATAGGTATTTAACAGCTGGCAGCCTTGCCAGATCAGCGGTTTTGAATCACTACATAATCCTATATATAAGTTGCAGAGCACAAGGCTGTTGGACAAAGTTTTATAATTGCGTTAATCACTCAGCACAATTAAAATCGTCCGATTCTCCACGACTATAATTATTGTATGTAATTGTAGAAATTCGTTAATATTTATACAGATTGTTAAATTTGTTTTTATTTTATGCTGAGAAAATAAAGTCCTCTTATTGACCATCGGCATGCTTTATGCGTACCTTTTAGAACATTTGTCAGTACTTCTGGAAGCAAATTCGTCATTTATTCTTCAATATCATTTAAGCTGGCTAGCTCTGCGGCTCATTTGCATTAAGACAAAATTTCAAATGTTCCCAGATAAAGTATTCCCAAGCATTACATAGGGTGATATAATCAATTACAATCATTTAGCATTATTTTTCTTCGAACTCAATTACTGTAACTTGGCTTCATGGCAAGTAAGAAGCAAAAATGTACTGACATCTATAGAAAAAGCGACATAATCAGACTCTTTTTTTTTTGGCAAAATTGTCTTTATTAATCGACATGGTCTTCGTTAAGAGTGTTCACCTTTGGCCAACGTTTCTCTAACATATCGATTACTTCCTATAGAATGATTAGTCAAGATTTAGCTTCCATACTGAACAATGATAAAGTCATAGAAATTTTTTCTCCTGATGTACTCTTTTAAGGTCTACAAACAGGTAATAATTGCTGAGTTCCAGATACGGCAAATGCAGTGAGCGGCACAGCAATTCGAACTTCAACTCATTAACTAGGCAGAGCAAAATTTTTTGATGGTTTTTAATTTAGCCACTTCTTTTGAACGTCCATTTCGTTTAGCATCATTCATTCAGCACCATTGTCAAATGATTGTTTTCAATGCAAACCAATCGCTACTGCGCTTCTCAAGCCTTTGCTTGAGATTAATCGCAAATGATAGAAATCACTTGACATGTAAACAAATTTTATTTGAAAGTTGCCATTTCGAAAAAGGATACAGAGTTTTTGGTACGTTGGTCCCGGGAGTTATTGACCCATGTATTAGAATGCTACTGTGCAACATGTATTGTAAGAGGCGAAACACAGACAAATAAGAAGTAACGGTAAAAGGTGGAAAATTCAACAAATATCTTTGGCTTTAAATCATAAATATTGCGTATTCAATACCTAAGAAATGCAAACGCTTGAAATTGGTTTTAGAACATAATGATCGAATCTATCAACAAATTATAAAAAGTGATTTTCTTTAATTTAATTT
>JAHXMU010017805.1:0-11500 GCA_019455685.1 Philornis downsi
CAATTTTACGCGGGTAAAAAAGTACTGAAGAAACAGTAAAATTGTATTAATTCTTCTGATAGTTTAAGGCAATATTTTTAAAAACAAGAAAAACCGAATCAGAAAATTTTTCATTTTAAAATTTTGTTTGGGCAAATAAAAATATAAAAATTATATTGTTATAATTTTTTTACAACAATTTTTGTATAATAATAATTTGGAGCAATAATTATTGTGTATAACATCGGCTTTATGGAAGAAGAGACGTAAACATTAACAACATTTGGTGAACCAGAAAATGTAACATAAATCTTTTCATACTTTTCTCATAGTTCTAAGTATTATTTTTAAAATAATAAGCAAAGAGTGACAATTAGAAATTCAAATAACATTTTTTTAATCGGTGTATTTTATTTATTTATTTTTATTTTATAGGAAGTTCAATTTTATTTTATATAACTAATTGGCTTTGAAGTTGATAGATCGAAAATTACCTCCATGCTCATTCACGTAAACTCGGCACTTGATCAGAAAATTAATCATTCAATTATTGTTTTAATGGACTGCTTCAGTTCAGTTCAATTCCATGGTTTCGTTTTATAAAACGCTTAATTGACATAACAAAATAAAGAAAAGGCTGGTGCAGTCAAGTCAGATAACCTTGGTGGCCAGCGGGGGCCAGCACAGTTATTGTGTGATTATATTTCAATACCCAATAGATTTTTTTCTTAACTATAATCCAGCAAGACTGTATATTAAATGTAATTTATCTACGACCAATTCTATTTATGTCTAACCATTGTAAGGGGACGAAGCGCTAGGCGACACTTCGTGGCATGAAGTTAGGTTTTCAAACCTTGTTACGAACGCTCTCAGCAAAAGATACTCCTTTAAAAGGGCATAATGACCACTTCTTGGGATCCAGAAGTTGTAACAATGTGGGTTGGAGCCAATATATTTAACATGGAATGTGGGGATGATGTCTTTTTGCAAGATGCAAGACTATAGTGAGAAAACCAACAGTCATCACGATGTGCACTATTTTTAACAAAAGCCGCATAATATGCTGCAATATTGACATCAAAACTGCGACATGTTGCTGCAGCCTTCTCGAAGAACGAAATTGGATTTTCCTGTAAACGAGAACAAAACTGAAGTTATTTGTTTCAATGAACAACTCACATAGGACGCTGCGCGAACATTGTCAACTACAACTTTGATTCCATTTACATCGACGCCGCTACCAACAGAATAAATGAATACATGATGAGAAGAATACTGCTGCTAATAGATGTTTTTGTGGGATTTACAAGAGATTTTATGACAGAACCATCTCTAGAACGAAATCAAAATGTATTTCTCTTGCATAGCAAAGAATGCTGGGATATCACACAAGCCAGTGAATATAGTCTGGGAGTCCTTAAAAGAAATATTTTTCGTAGAATATGTAGATCAATCATTGATGCCAACATCGACTTGATCTAAATAAATTTTCTTGCATTCCATGAAAGAGATTTGGGAGAGTTTCTCATATTTAGTGATCTTACTTACAGTTTAACTTTCGCACGTTCCAGACTTGTCGATTACTCGAAGAGTTCGTCAGATAGGTGGTTACATGCGGAGCTGAACTTGCGATTATGTGAATTGTAGTCGCGTGTACTAACCATCACGCGATCTAGTGCTCCCAAATACATCGAAGACTCTGGCTAATTCATGTCGTGCAAATGTAATAAAACGTCCCAGAAAGAAAAGTCTTTCGCAATTAACACCATCAGTGACTCAGAAGAGATCGAGCACAATTTTTTGTGACAAATTGATAAAGCGTCAATTCAGATTTTCCAAAATAGGGCTTGTATATTGTACGTTTTTTATCTCTTATTCTCATTCTTAAAACTTGAGAAAGCTGTAGTATAACCACTTACAGAATCTTAAGAACCGTATTGGCGTATGTCTACTTTATGGACTTTATATTAATTTTATATTTTTTTATTAATTTTATATTAATTTAGTAAATAAGAAGGAGTATAAAAGATTCCTCGTCCCCTTTCTTTTCAGCAGTACATAATTGTGTGGCAACTCGGGAAAGACTTGCCATTCACTCCTTCTTCACTCACATTCTGAGCTATTGCCGTGACGAAGACAAAGTGAGCAAACAAATGAGTCCACCAAACAAACGTTCACGTACGCCTTGTTATAACAAATAGCAATAGAAGCAACAACAATAACAACAGTAGCAACAATAACATACCTCAAACTGAAATTGATTTGCTGTTGAAAGACACAACAAATTCTTTGTTTAGACATCCCATCTCAAGCATACATCCATCCATCCATCGCTCCTCATTCCGGCCATTTCCATTTCCCCCTACACGAAGTAACGCGTACGCATCGCTTCGTTACGCGCGTACGGATAATGAAACAAAAACAACATAAAGTTTTTCGTTTTTATTTGTTTATACATTTTTGGCTCCTCAGCTAATGAGTGTAATGAAAAAAGGGTCCCTGCAATAAAAAAGAAAATATAACAGATCTCATATTTTTCTTCATCATTAATAAACCCTCTCGACCTCATAAAACAAATTGGAGTTGAAAATAGCTCAAGCAGAGTGATTAGATAATATTTTTTTGTCATGAATTTATTTACATTTCGGGGGTTTTTGGGTATTTTTGGGGTAAGCATTTAATTAATTTATTGGAGGATTTTCCTTCAGTTACAGATAATCAATGAAGTTCTTTGGGATATTCGGGTGGCGGGAGGTGAAGTTAAGTGCTCGCTTTAAACATTAATTGAGGAGAATGAAAAATAAGTGATACATTATATTTTTTTATGAATTGATGATATTTTATATAATTGAATATGTAGTTTTCACAGATAAGAGTGGGAGAGAGAGAGAGAAAGAGAGGGAGAGAAGTCTACAGCAATTCTTAATTCTTTTATCTACTCTACTTTCATAGACTAACTAATCTGAAAAATTATTTTCGGATTTTATTTATTAATGATAAAATTATAAAACATTTTTTGTTGCCTTCCATTAAATTAAATTTATTAAATAAATGTCATAACTTAGAACTGCATTTACGAAAATGTTACTTTAAAGAAAAAGCGATAACCTATGTTTTTATTATTTTGTTTTATGTGGGAGCGTCCTTATAAAAACTATTTTGATTTTCTTTTTGGGAGCGTAAATGAACAATTTTTTTGGTGTTTCCTCTCTGAAGCAAGCTTTGTAGCTGGTCGTAGGAAAAATATGGACTTTCTAAATTTAGCCCTGCAACATTTTACGACAGTAGCTGTGCTTTATTTATTGTGATTGCGAAAGCGAGACGCATTAAATGTCGACGGTTGTTGCAGAATTAATCAATGGAATTCGTGCAATTGGAAGATGATCTCCTTTGAGTATTCTCTTGACGATTGTTGTTTCAAGCACATTCGGCATTTGTTTCTTTACATAAAGTCTTGTTCCGTTACATAGTTTTACTGGGTCTAAATTCCGGAGATGCATAATCGATGAACCAATTTTCAAAATAAGTAAATGGAATTTGGGTGGTTCTAATGAATTTAGGAACGCCACCGATTAAATAACAAATTGATCGACATCGATGACTGTATCGATTGATTCATATTTAGTTACGTTACCTGGGAGTTTATTCAATATTTGATGATTTATTCTGTAGTACAGCAGGTTCGCAAAAAAAAAACTTTTTTTACGACATCCTAAGTCGTTCCCTGCATTTTACAAAAGTTTGGCGAAATTATAATTCTCACGTTAATAAATCAGCTGGAAATAATTCCTCTTTTGTTTACAAAATTTGTTCGGAGAACATATCTGTTATATATGATTTCACACACGTTTTAAATTCATCATGATTGACTGGCAATGTTTGTCCAAAACCTACGGTTGATAGCAGAAGGGCATCTCCCATTGGATGCTCACTTCGTCTTAAGTTTTGCAGGGCACGTTGAAGGGCCTCAAGAAACTTTTTATGCGCTATAGTGCACTCGATTTTGCACGATTTTTAACACAATGGCTATTCCTGAAAACTTACTAGTACTGCAATTGGGAGTTTTGAACTTGATAATATTAAGAGCTGAATGAGGTGTCCGATACCCATCAAGCAAAGTTGAAACAATCCCCAATGAAGCAACGGCCGGTGCAATCCTATTCCTATTACGAGAAGAAACATTTACTTCTGATACATCAAGGAAAATCATTCGTTTACGATGAAGGACTTTAATCGATTGTAGACACAGCGTTAGTCGACAACTAATAGGCTTTCCTGAGTTTCAACAAACCTTTGTAATCGGTCCATGTTATACTGTTTTTCCCGCAAAATTTCCTTATCGAATATATTAGTACTACTGTTTTGAATTGCTACAGATAATACCAGTTGGCAAGGTAACTTATTGTTGATTTATATAGATCAGTCCTCGAGCAATATAAAAGTTTCATTAACAAATTCGGTGGAACATGACATTGGTGTCCGGCAAATCACACAATCTTTATGTGGGTTAGAAGATGAGCAAGCCGTCAATATAATAACGAATGGGGTTCGAGTTTGATGTGAAGAACGCTTTAACGATGGCTTTGTTAATATTCTGTGCATTTTTGGGCTAAGACATATTCCATTGCCTAGTAATAAATGTACCAGACCTTGTATTTAAACCTCCAATACTTCATAAGATATAGCCATTCAATATATTGCAATGGTTAGCCAGTGCCTTTTTAGACAAACGCTCCATTACTTTTGACGCTTTAACGGAATTTAAAAGTGAGGAGTGTCACCGCCTAATCTTTTTTAGGACACATTCCCTTCACAGTCAGAAGTATATGTAGGAAATGTCACCTTTATATCTGCAATAGTTCGTGGGATATGGTTGTTCATAATGCTAAGTTGTGTGACCGTTGCCATGCTTCTTTACATATTCTTCACCTAATAGGGTGTATACCAATTTCGTGATTGATGCTAACATGCTGTTATATGCCACCACGAAGGAGTATCTAAAAGGGGCGGAGTAACGCCCATTTTTTACTTAACCAAACTTTACCAAATTTTTCCTTTATGCATCTAAGAGTTCATTAGATATGGCCGTTCAAAAGTGTTATTTGTATGGGCGGTGCCACGACCCTTTGCCTAATCAAGACCTAATGTATCCTATGTTTTTTCGTGGGCGTCATAAACATACTATGAAAGTTCCTTGATAATCGATCCGTTAGTTTAGACGCCTATTCGAACAAATACACAAATATACAAAGAAAAAAACATACAAGCATTCAATTTTATATATATAGGGTTATTAATTTTTCGGATTCAAAAGTAAAGTTAAATAAAACACATATAAAGCTCTGATTTCCATGAAACTTCTTCTGCTTTATTGCCATTATGTACGAAATACAATGCTATCAAATGACCGCCTCTAGATTTGTTGCAGCAATGGATCCGTTTGAGGTAGTTTTCGAAAAATACGGTCCTATGACACCCCATCACTGAAACAAATTTTGTTCGATTGAAAGCCCACGTTTGAATCACCATTTTGCAGTAAGTTTTAACTATTTTTACGCATTCTCCGGTTGTTAATCAATCTATATTCGTAAATGGCAAACCTTTTAATAAATAAGTAACACTTCAGATGACAGGTATTTAACAACTGACAGCCTTGCCAGACCGGCGGTTTTGAAACCACTAAATGGATAACCCTATATAAATTACCCAGAGACGTTCAGCTCTAGACAGCTAAGTCCATTAGATGATTTTGGTTGTTGTTGTTGACACAAAGCTTCACACTCGGATATCGCGACTGTGATCAGTGATTTCGTCACACATTGTTGATAGTTTACCGTTTTCCCATTTTACGTTTGGTTGATTTAAAGGTTTGTACATAAATTGGAACAAGCGTCTCGTATTTGGGGGCAAAGCTGTTATTCTCAGAAATCAAATCAAATAGAATCAAATAGAAATCAAAGGCAGAAATGACAGAAAATTTCAACAAATGTTTATTTTTCGAAACGTGGATTTGGTCTTTGTATGATCAAGATTTTTGCTACTAGATCAATTTGTCCCAGTTGCGACACTTGAGGCCACGTGGTTGTTGCCAACATACTGTTACATTGTCACAAATGTGACCCTATTTGAAATTATCTTCTTTCGGGTTTGAAAATAAATTTCGTTCTTTAGTACTATTTAATGATTCCGCAAACATTTAGTTGTTCCTGGTATAGTATTTAATTTTTGTACTTAAAATAGAAACTTTGCCTTTTCTTGCATTAAATGTTGGAACTTCGAATCCGAATCTGTCTGATGCTAACAAGTATTTTTGTTTTAGCTTACTATTTGTTTTAGAATTTTGCTAAACTGGCACGAAGGGAGGAAAAAGAGTTGCCGAAAAGTTAACAAGCATTGGCAAAAATTTTACGAATTTTAATTTCGCTCGAAAAATTAAAAAATTATCCCTGTGGAGTGTACGATTGGTAGGAGTTTCATCACATCTTTATTCTACTCCTTAATTGATTTGACCTATAAATGCTCCTTTTTCAGGTGGATTACATAGATGTTTATGTGTTTCTTTCAAGAATCTATATGGTTTCGTGACAAATTTACATATTCGGAATCCGAATATGTCTCATAATAGCCTAAATACGAGGTGTGTTCAAAAAATAAGGGCACATTTTTAAATTTCGCGGGGATACGTACATTCGATTTTCGATTATTATTTTTTTTTATGTTGTCACTGTCAACATTTCAAGTGATTTTGAGTACTTAATTCCATTTTTTACAAGAAATTTGATGCAACTTCTTTGATCTATTTTTTTCGAAAGCAAAAAATTGCCAAACACGCAAAACACTTATATTATTTATGCCTTTCACAAAAAAAAACTTAACATGCTATATGGATAAAACCGTCAACATATCTTCGAGACGAGTATACCAACATAAAAAAAAATAATATTCGAAGGTCGAATGTACGTAGCCAGCGAAATTTGAAAAGTTCCCCTTATTTTTTGAACACCTCGCATTTCTTCCAATTTATTGTTTCGATTAGAAGAACTATGAATCTGGCTCGAAGGACCATAATTCAGAAACCAGTGCAGATTTGAGTGCAAGAAGGTGAATACAGACTTAAATACACGTTTTGTAGGCGGATTTCCGTATGTGACTTTAACGAAGTGACGTACCATTCTCTAGAAAACGGGTTTCTCAGAACAAAAAAAAAATCTGCAATAATTTTCCACATTTAATGCTAAGATTCAAGACATAAAAATCGATTTTTTAGAATCTTTGCTATGCCACGTTTCATGTTTGAGAAAAATTAAGTCAATGAGAAAATTAAACTTTCAGATTATTCAAATACGAAAAAGCAGGTTTGTATATTATTGGCCACTAATGCAATTATATGGATCCTTTTGCTCGAATTTTGCAAATTAAAAAGAAGAAGAAAGCGTTTTAATCACATTTTTCAAATTTGGTCCCCTTTTAGAAAACATAAAGTAAAAATGGAAATTCTTCTGTCGTTGAACAAATCTTAACTCGCATTTGCCTAGATACGAAATATACATATAAACAAGGCATTGTTAAGAAGTAACACAAAGATCTTGTCAATTACTAAAAGTCTGGCGGATGTAATTCGATAGGATGCAGAATCCTAGTACACAACAACTGACAGATCGTTTGTACCGCTTCTAACCGAGCCATTAACTTGCAGCTATTTCGTAACTGTACACGCAATTGTTAAAATTGCCAAGTTTGTTTTAAATAACATCGACACAGTTGATTGGTACTATTTAAAGCTTTATATACGAGTATATATGACAACAACTCTATTAACACATTTATTATAATTACTAATTCAATTTGAAAGCATTTCCATTTAAGCCGCAATACACATATTGCTTTCTAATTTACTCGCAAATATGCCTTTATAGATTTAAACATATCCAAGTACCTAAATAAATGCAGATTTAAATTCCCCTTCCCAATTGTGTGCATACATCTGTAATCTGTTTATACGATAATTATAAAAATAAAACTATTTAAGAGATTAAAGTAAAATTATTATGCCATTGCGGTTGTTAACAACATTCGATGTACACATGCGGTTTATTTATTTGCGGTCGAAACTGGCTGAAACCGTAAACTACATGACGTTATATTAAGGATTATTAAAACGACATACGCAAAATGCTACGGGCAATACCGACAATGACAGCAAACAGGATCGTAGTCTCTTAGAATTGGAGAGAGGGGTCGCACTGGATGGTATTGTTAAATTAGATTGGAGTATCTTATCAAAGGATTTGTTGAAAGATATATAGAAGGAACAGAAAAAGGAAGAAACAGAAATTCTGTTGGGCAAACTACTACCACACATCCTACAGGTAGAGAAACCTTGCCTTGTATAGAAGTCATGTTTTACACCGACTTAGGAAAACATTCATAAATCTTAGAAAAGTCTCAGATGCTTTTCGCCTATTAATATTATTCACTTGTTTGGTGGTTCGTTTTCTGCAAAAGTTTAAAATTAGCAGGCATCAATTTATGATAAAATGTCCAGTTTTATTTCGACTTATATAAAAATTAAACATTTGGTGCAATTCCCTCGAAGTGCTTGCAATTAGAGAAATAGTTAAAGGAATTGGTTTAGTTAGCATAACAAATAAAAGTTTTCAGATAAAAAAAATAATCTTTTTCTAATGAATTTATTTTATCGAATTTTAGGTATGATTGGATGGTATATTAAATTAAAAGTGCACCCAAACCTGAATTCCAAATAGGATTTGTCCCAAAATATTGACCAAAAGTTTATTTTTGATTAATAGAGAAAACTTTTGCCCAACCCCTTAAACCGAATATAGATTGATTTAAATTTACAAAATTAGATTTAGATTTTCCCGTGCAATTCGATTTTGGTACCGCTCCAAAAGAACTGGAATCAGTTTTTTTTTATTTTTTCTTTGTTTGATAATAAAATTTATTGAAACAAAAATTTGTACGTACAAAAATTTTAACTTCCAAGAGCTATTCTTTCAACGCTTAGTTGCCACATTGCTTTGTTCTGAATTCAGGAATAACTGCTATAATTTTCAGTAGAAAATACCAATTACTTTAAGTTTTCTTTTTCTCTATAAACATTTAGCAAAAAAGACACAAATTTTATAAAAGGCGAAAAAACCCCTAAAGCTCAATCCAGATTTTTCAGTTTGTCTGACTGAAATTTCGGTACTTGTTTTTATTTAAGATGAACAACTTATTAGGCGCCCGCATTCGGTTTATGGTTAATACTGCAAAACGGAATGAGGATGGGAAATTTCTGCAAACGGAATTCCGTTGTTTTGTGTTTGTACTTTCCACTTTTAATATTTTCGTGGAATGGAATATTTTGACGTGAACTTCCATGTCTAATTTCAGGATATGTCAGGATTTAGTAAAAAATCAAACAATTGAGCACCGTAGCACCCTGTGTTACTGAATTTCAAATAGTATTTGTTAAAAGAGTACCAAAACAGCAGCTTACTCATCCCTGTTTCTAAGCGCTTAAACAAATGAGATGTTAACGGCAAACATGGACTTTGGATGAGAGTAAACAAATCAAAGTCGAGTTAGATAATATTTGTAGCATATTTGCACTATCATTTACGGCTGTGTACCATTAAGTGAATGACTTTAAACAGGATGGTACGTCTACATGAAATATAGCTTACTATGTCAGATGTTATCGGTAAAGTTCGCGATATTGTATTGACTAATCGACAACGTTAATACTGAGAAAAGCCCTGGAGTTAATGGTATTAGCGCAGTGGATCTCAAATACAGTGCAAAATATCTAACACCAGTCACAACATCCTTAATAAATAAAAGTCTTAGTGAAGCTATCGTACTGACTACACTTAAAACTGAAATAGTGCGAACAATATTCAAAAATGGAGATATCGGCCAATTTTTATTCTGTTGGTGGAGGAAAAAGTCGCCAATACTTTTTCCTAGTCACGAGAACATAAATCAACTTTCTAACTAAGTACAATACAATTCACGGAAATCAAACCTGTTAAAAAAGGCAAACATACGAGTATAAACCAACTGTTTTTATTTTTTTCTAACAGCATAAGCCAATGTTTAAGCAAAACATGCATTGTTTGGGCCTCTTTATAGATTTTATTAGAGCCTTTAATATGATTTCGGACAATAAACTAATAGAGACATTGCATGGATCAAAAATTGCAGGACATGCAGAGTAAAGATTAGAGAAAGTCTTAGCGAAAACTAAACTAAACTAACTAACTAACTTTCCTTTTATAGTGTCTCGCAGGGGTCAAAACTTGGGCCGATTTTATACATTTTATGTGTCAATGATATGATAAAAGTCTGAAAAATAGCACTGCATTCGCTTATGCTGATAACACTGCCATAATCGTATCACATTCAAGTATTAACATTGTAACTCAGATAATGCAGAGCGAATTGAATGCCATAATAAGATGGTGTCATGATAGTGGTTGAGATATAAATGCCTCTAAAACTAATCTAATGCACTTTAGGCCAAGATATGTGGCACAGATGGATATAAAAATTACGAGCCATAATTCAAGCTACTTGCATAATTCATACACTCATACGAATGAATGTACAAACGTACAAATATCTGAGAAGTTATTTAGACAAACATCTAAAACGGAAAATTCACATAGATAACTTGCAGAAGAAACTTCAAATAACGGCATATACGCTATACCACGGAAGCAACTGCTCCCCATATAAACAAGCTTACTTCTCATTGACTGAGTCATATTTAAGACATGGCATAACCGCTTGGGGAAGAGCAACATCTTCTATTCAAACTCAGAATAGGCTACTTAAGCTACTTTATAAAAACCAGCGGTATACTTTCAGATCGAGCGTTAATGTAAATACACAAAATACAATGCGTACTTCTAAAGTCAACTTCTCAAATGAAATCATTAATAGTGGTAATCAAACTAACAACGCCTAATCAAATATGCGAAATAACAGTAATCTCTGCTAACTTCTAAGAATTATCAGTATACAAAATCTTTACAATACGACAATAATTAAGGAATTTCATAACTCTTGAAAGCAGCGACCACCGCCAGAATACTAGAAGAAGGAGAAGCGCAGTTGCGTTTCAAGATTCCAAATTTTCGCAATGACTACGGGAAAAATTCGCTAGCCGTAACTCTGTCAACAATTATAAATCAGTTGCCACTAAATTTATTCAATTTCAATAATAAAATGAAAGGAAGAAATTATTGAAAGAGTACTTTTTAAATTCGCAACAACTGTTAAAACAACTAAATTGATTTTATTAAATGAATTTGATTTATAATGAATTGCTAACAAAGAAAAAAAAATATATATATATCAACTGGACTGATTTCAATTTTAATGCTCAAGTCAATATCGAGAATAATCTAACTTTTTCACCCATAAACAAGCCATATGGCCTCGCGGTATTAAATTTTAAGTACCTGATTATCCATTTTTCGGTTTCAAAAGTTAAATAAAACACACA